>BQKZ01005315.1:24612-39452 GCA_036244855.1 Temnopleurus reevesii | reverse complement strand
ACAACATATAAGCAAGTAAATATGTACATATATGTACATAAAGCCCCGGTCACATAGGACCCCGGAAGCAACACGATTCACCCCGACTCGTTGTTCTTAGGCAGTTACGGTAACTGTGAATTAACAAAGAGTCGGGGTGAATCGTGTTGCTTCCAGGGTCATATGTGACCGGGGCTTTAAGCAGCTGAATTGCAGCATTATTACCCTGGCTTTATGTGTATGCATCATCCATCCAGTCTCAAACCTGTGATCGCTGATTAGTCTCGATCTTCCACTCAAATATGATGTATCGTTTCATAAAGTCATAGCGAACTATGTGAAATTATATATATCCATTCATCCATCTTATCCGCGTTTCCACCCTTCCATCTATATAGATAGATAGATAGATAGATAGATAGATAGATAGATAGATAGATAGATAGATAGATGGTTTATCGATTAAAAATCGTTGCAGCTAGTAGATGAATTGTG
Organism: Temnopleurus reevesii; assembly: GCA_036244855.1. Lineage (NCBI taxonomy): Eukaryota > Metazoa > Echinodermata > Echinoidea > Temnopleuroida > Temnopleuridae > Temnopleurus > Temnopleurus reevesii. Next base: position 38,978 of record BQKZ01005315.1, on the reverse strand, counting down.
ATTTCAATTTACAGAGTAAACATAAATAACACAACATTATAAAAAGACATCTGAAATATAAAAATGGTGAGAGATAAAAAGAAAATGGCAGCATGAAACGCAGATAAAAAGATATATACATACACACAAACATAAAATCATGCACACACACATACATACACACACACATCTACGATGGCAACCTAACATATTCAAATTTATGTGCGTTTCTTGTCAACGAAGTTACATGGTATTTTCGGTGGTTTTATTTTCGCTTCTTTCGCGTTTATGGCCTCACGAAAATTTCCAATCTATATGATGCACGTTCATTTGTGTATAAACACTGTCAAAAACGTTAAAATAGCAACACGTTAATGCGTGAAACTGGTCAGAAATCGCGAAAATATATCTTTACGTTAAAATATTGGCTTAATATAAAAAAATTATAGTATTTAATCCGCGGTTGATAACAAATATTGACCACAACACTTGGAATCCATTTTGCATACATTACTTGTAGCTGTATCGGGCAAGGATTGGGCAAGCTTTATGGTTATCAAGAACAATCTTTGTGTTACAGAAAAAATTTGCATCTAGTAATGAACCCGTCTATCCAGTACATTCACAACTGCACCATATCTATTCACCTACAATAGAAAATGACGAGTGAAAGTGTTCACTCGAAAGAGTGAAAATATGAAGATAAATTCGGGTGAATGTTTTTGTTTTCACCCTATTTTAGCGACCTCCTTAATCACTATAATAATAATAATAATAATAATAATAATAATAATAATAATAATAATAATAATAATAATAATAATAATAATGATAATAATANGCGTGGTATGCGCATTTAATAAGACGCACATGAAACAATGATTTTGATTGGCGCGTCCGATCAACTGCAACTTGCGATCAATTGCAACTTTTGAGCAACACCCCCTAAGAATGTTTATGTTGAGCGATCAAGAATAGATTTGCCAGTAGCTATTTAACCCCAATGACTTGAATGCTATAATTCCCATATATTTTGTGCAGAGAGTGCCAGATCACAGTAGTCAATGGGTTAATTGTAATCCTTATGATACAGTTAGGTGTTTTTTTTGGTCACTACCTTCACAAATAATTACCTTGTATATATAACTATGTGGGAGCTGATGGGAAATAGGAACTCCATGTAAGATATATATGTTTATGATTGATGTAATGCTTCTATATTTCATATCTGATTAGAAACATTGCTGAACATATTAATTATTAACATTGCAATATGGATTGTATTAAAAACAAATATGAAATTATAATTTTGAAGTGCTAGAGTGATTTGTATAAGGTTTACTGAATTACAAGCTCAGTGACGTCTTTAAAGGGGAACTTCTCCCAGACATTGATGTACTGAGTTGTCCATGTATGACATCACAGATTCTGCCAAAGTTGCAAAGTCAAGGATGCCCACGTGAGGAGGAAAGGAAAACTTTCAAAATTCATAACAATTGAATGTATCATGCAATTTTTCTCAAATTTTCAGAGTTTATTCAGCTTCTTTTTCTTCATTCACTGACCATGCATCAATGTCTAGGTGAAATTGCTGTTTAACGAAGTGTTTGTTTGTAAACAAATACCGAATATATCAAATTTGCATCGAATTGGTGTTTGTAGCAAACCAGAATCAGTTGATTGAACTGAAAATTATGTAGGACGTTAATTAAATAATTCTTGCCTTATCTCAACATGGATAAACACTGATTGACAGTGCTTTACCGAGAAGCTGAGAAAAAAAAAACTACCCGAGAATTCCTGAGATTTTTTTCTCAGCTTCTCGGTAAAGCACTGTCAATCAGTGTTTATCCATGTTGGGATAAGGCAAGAATTATCTAATTAACGTCCTACATAATTTTCAGTTCAATCAACTGATTCTGGTTTGCTACAAACACCAATTCGATGCAAATTTGATATATTCGGTATTTGTTTACAAACAAACACTTCGTTAAACAGCAATTTCACCTAGACATTGATGCATGGTCAGTGAATGAAGAAAAAGAAGCTGAATAAACTCTGAAAATTTGAGAAAAATTGCATGATACATTCAATTGTTATGAATTTTGAAAGTTTTCCTTTCCTCCTCACGTGGGCATCCTTGACTTTGCAACTTTGGCAGAATCTGTGATGTCATACATGGACAACTCAGTACATCAATGTCTGGGAGAAGTTCCCCTTTAAAGACGTCACTGAGCTTGTAATTCAGTAAACCTTATACAAATCACTCTAGCACTTCAAAATTATAATTTCATATTTGTTTTTAATACAATCCATATTGCAATGTTAATAATTAATATGTTCAGCAATGTTTCTAATCAGATATGAAATATAGAAGCATTACATCAATCATAAACATATATATCTTACATGGAGTTCCTATTTCCCATCAGCTCCCACATAGTTATATATACAAGGTAATTATTTGTGAAGGTAGTGACCAAAAAAAACACCTAACTGTATCATAAGGATTACAATTAACCCATTGACTACTGTGATCTGGCACTCTCTGCACAAAATATATGGGAATTATAGCATTCAAGTCATTGGGGTTAAATAGCTACTGGCAAATCTATTCTTGATCGCTCAACATAAACATTCTTAGGGGGTGTTGCTCAAAAGTTGCAATTGATCGCAAGTTGCAGTTGATCGGACGCGCCAATCAAAATCATTGTTTCATGTGCGTCTTATTAAATGCGCATACCACGCGCAAATAAAAATGCGCGTTACAATGCGCAAAGTTGCAGTTGATTTGCAGCTGATTTTGAGCAACACCCCATTAATCTAAGATATTTACAAATTATAGAAACCAAAAATATAGATTGTATTAAACAGAAAGTGTCAGCTCATATACTATTTATCTATACTCAGTTTTGACATATTTAAAGCACGTTTTAAAGGACTAAAAAAGTAACGAATGGGGAAAGTATATAGTTCATAAAAATGATATATCAGCAACAAAAAAATAAACAAATGTTTACCCAATATACACATTATCAAATCTAAAATTAGTGAAACAATTTCTGTAACAAATTTGACCATAACATACCTACTACATCATAAGTAATCATCAGAAAAATTATAACTAATTTTGTTATTTACTAGATAAATCTATGTATCTACCTATTTTCGATAGTATCGGCATAGATCGGAGCTCTAGCATAATAGGTAGATACATTGATTTATTGCTGTAAATTCATGATTTTCAATTTTGTGTGATGAAGCATAAAGGAAAGGTCTTTTGTTTTCAAGAGCTATTGTGAAAGTATGAATGGGAGCTGTTTAATTTTTCCAATTACCAGTATTTTGTCTAACCTGCTCATAGAAGTAAGAACCCCTGGACTATAGGGATTTTTCAGGACTAAATCGCTGATAGGGTGGAAATTCATAATCTAAACACCCAGCCAACCCCCTTCCCCCATGGCCGGTCTAAGGGGATTTTCTCACAAGTTAAACATGGGCAAAATTAACTATAAGGATTTTTCAGGACTACCTGATAAAGTGGAACTTGATAATCTAGACACCCAGCCCCCCTACTCGATCTTCTATGGGAATTTTTCACAAATCCACTAAGGCAACCAAATTCTGTTTGACTTTGGAACAACTTAGCTTATAACAGGTAAATATCACAGGTTTTGTATGATTTATTCTTAAAATGATTTCAACTGAAGTGTGTACTTAACTAATAGAAGTTATACATGGGCAAAATTGACTGTATATCCAATAGAATATAACCCACTCCAACATAATTAAAATAACAAATTCCATGCAACAAATATCTCAATTGGATCATAATTTCATATGCCTACCAAATATCTCAGAATGAACAAAATATGAAATTTCATTTTGGAAGAAACATGGAATATTTAGACTAGTATACGCATGTTTTTTTATCCGCTAGTGATGTTGAATAAAAACATATGAATTTGATCATTTCAATCACTGACAAGTGTTTTATACACTCCAAGACTCAAATACAATTTTGTAATAAGCTACATTTATGACACCCATGAAGGAGTAGATAACATAAGTAAAAGTAGATATAATACTATACATTTTATACAGTAATAAATACATCAGATTTGAAACGACATGGCATGTTTGATAGCATCATACTCAATAAAATCAATTCAATAGAACAATACCAACAGAAAGTAGGGTTAACACTATTATCGTTTCCAGAACAAATTTGAAGTTTGGCTTTAATTTAAATTTGTACTTACATTTTGTAATTGCTATTTTGCATCTGAATATAGTTTATAGTATTTCTGATTTTCAGCACATTAGGCTTGCAATTAAAAAAAAAAGGACAAGTCACTTTATAAAGATTACGTAGATTAATTTAAACTTTGGAAATAAAAATGTCATTCCGGATAATCCACATGATTTCTTCCTGATTTTTAAAAATCCTTTTGCTGATTTTTGGTCAAATTTAGTTCAGTTAAATGATTGTGCATTGTATCTGTGAGCCAGAATTGCAAAATATTTCTTGTGACAAACTAAACTCTTAATACACAAGTAACACAAACTGCTTTAATTAAAAGCACTTCAAAATTTATTCACTCTCAACTTCCTATTATTTCTTTTTCCTGCAAATATTGTACAAGGTTACATATTTATGTGTCTCACAAAGGCAACACACTTTTCCTTGATTTAACATATCTGAACAGTTTTGGTGCTAATTTGGAAATACTAAATGCCGCTATCACATATTTGATCAAATTGGCATTTTTAATACTTTGGATATTCTAGCAGTCGTTTTCATAACTACGTCAATTTCCATAATTCCATCATATTTCAACAACATATGAAAACCCCTTTGCTTTACCAATACAGTCCAACCTCATTATAAAGAGCACCGATATAACAAGATCTCGTAATAACAAGGCAGTTTCCTGGTTCCATCTCTTTGTATTTTATTGTATTTTAGCTCTGATATAACAAGATTGCATGGGTCACCAATGTTTTCCTGTAGTCTTCTACATGGCTTTCTCACCTCCCCTTCACCCCTCTCAACTTTCACACTTCTCTAATCCCTTCATTGTTCTGTCCCAAGCTCTCCTCCAGCTGGTCACCTTTCTTTTGTTCTAGCATTGGAGTTCCTTTATTCGTCCCTCCTTGCTCTGTGATTGGTTGCCCTTCACATCCTGTTCTTTCTTTCTCTCCATCTCCTCATTTTGGCTTTTTCTACATTCTTGTGTGTTCACTTCATTTCCTTGTCATTTTGCTTATGATTAAGATTCTGCTAGGATCGAAAGCTCAAGCTCTCTTTTGACTTCATTTTACTCCACAGCTCTCCATTATTGGATAAGAAGTTTCAGCAGTTCTCTTTATTTATAACAAGATTTTGATAAAAGAAATAATTTCTCTGTTCCCATGAACCTCATTATAAGGAAGTTTGACTGTACAATACAAATAACTTATCTGTACATTATCTCTAACAATGGTGAATAATACTACCTGTACTAGAAATACATCTTTAGATTGTGTGGTTATCTCGGAAAGTCTCAATAATAATAATAATATATTATACTTATAAAGCGCATATCACATACAATGTCTCTATGCGCTGATTAAAGAGAAAAAGCAAAGAGAGGAACAATAGTTAGGCATTCTACATATTTTCATTGGAATTCACAAAACAAACATGGACTGGTAAGGAAATTGATATACAGTCAAACTTGCCCAAAGCTAATCTGTTGCGACTGATGAAATCACGTTTAGTTACGACGAGTAAAGACAATAACAAATTAAAATGGAAAGAGAAGAGGACTTGAAAAGAACTATGACACAGGCAACTACTTGTATTTGACTTATGGAAGGTCAACTTAGGCAAGTTTGAGTGGAATTATACCATCCAAATTGCTTTTCCACAAAAAATTATAACAATTATGATATTTTTGCAGTTCCAAACTTTTATAAACATGGAAAAACAAGCAGATTTAAATGTCACTTTCTAATAATATATTTCTCAGAATATTCATGTACATTGCGAGATGAATTAATTATCTCAGCAAGGTCAATCCACAATGATGAATCTATTTGGTATGGACATATATATATTTTCCATATAGATGTAGAACAGAACTAGATAATTTTATCACTATAATGTGACTTAATCAATGCACTATGCACAATAAAACAGAGAAAACAAATTTGAAAAAAAAAAAACTTTCCATCATTCAAGCCTTCACAATTAATCTTATAATAAAGGGAATAACCATTTTCCAATCTTCTGTAAACACATGAATATATATATATATATATGTTTGACAACAGGTATGTGTTTAATTGAAGAGAGTTGATCAGTTGCTTCACGATGTGCGAAAGTAGGATGTTACGTTTACACATCATGAGACAACTGACCAACTCTCTTCAATTATTCTTCATCACGATGAACCTTTATGTGTTTGTGCAACAGTTCCTCTACATTTCTTCTACAGAATGGCAGGAAGGGAATATACTTTATCGACCGAACAACTCATAACTTTTTTTCCACACACACACAAATACACACACAGTCAAATTCTCTTTCTCTATCTCACTATTGATATTAATATACTATATGAGCTGAAATATTCGCTGGGGTTTCATTTCCGCAAATTTTTAATCATGAATTCGCTGAAATTTTCACTCACTAGTATTCCCATAGATTTGTGCACAATGATCTTTAAAAATGTGAAACTCAAGACTTGCTAATGTATGAAAAGGTCTGAAATTCACTGAATTCACTAAGATTTATGTACGGTAAAATATTGGCTTACAGTAAATGATCAGTGGTCGTTCATGCAGTACTTCTGTAGCTGCCTAAACGGAAGTGATTTTGAATACCTTTGACCCTGGGGCTTTTCACTCTAGTTATGAGAAGGACGGGACAAGAAAATACATCCATGCTGCAGCTTGACAAGCAAAGAAAAAAGGTTTTCACTTCTTTCTCTGACTTTTTACTAATGTGTTTCTTTCCAAACTACAGCTTGAAAAATTGTACCACAGGAGTCAAACCCAGATCTATCTGACTTCATATACTTATGCTCTACCACTGACCAACCAAGAATTGGTATTTTCATTCGTGTAGAAATGCATGAGAAAAAAAGTTAAGGGGCCTGCAGCCTTCTATGAGCCACAAAAATGGTTTTCGAATTAAGATTTTTCTTCCAGCTACGGAAGAATGAGATAAGAAAATCTATTCATGCGGACGGCTTGAAAATCAAAGGAAGAGGGTTTTCACTTTTGTCTTTCAGCCCCACGGATCCTCCTACAAATCAGAGATGTCTTGTTTTGGGTTTTTTCTTCCAGCTACAGAAGAATAAGATAAGAAAATCCATTCATGCGGACGGCTTGAAAAGCAAAGGAAAAGGGTTTTCACTTTTGTCTTTCAGCCCAACGGATCTGCCGTCGAATCAGAGATGTCTTGTTTTGGTCCTGTGTGATGCGATCCCTTCATCACTATGATTCTTTATCCACCTCATCTTGTAGCATCTTGTTGATCTCTCTCTCCCATTCCTCGTTCTGCTCCTCGCCAACGACCTCATAGTCCTGGAATGAGGATAAAAAGAAAAATAATTACTACTTTAGGGCAAATTTGATTACTTTCTCTCTTGAAACATAATAGCTTTGATGAACATGAAAGTCATTATGATACCAAATCTACATATTTGCAAGAAAATCGCTAATACATTGTAGCCTCAACAGCAAGAGAGCTGTATCTAGAAGTACATTGCACATATTCATCATTTTGTCAGACTGTCTGTTGAAAAAAAATGAACTGAAAAGTCCTATCGTACATACTGTAAAAGCCAATTTTTGTTCGCTAAAATTTGTGTACAATTATATTTAAAAACATGATAACGACTTCCCCCCATTAATATTTAAATAGGTTTGAAATTCAGTTAATTCGCAAACATTTCTGTGCGGTAATATATTGGATTTTGCAGTAATTTCAATTGTAGATCAGGGAATACAATTTAAGGGGAGTGAGAGTGATTGCTCTCCTAAAACTCCCTTTAAATGCTTTTTGGGGAGTGATTTATTGAGTCCCTTGTAACCCCAATTTTACTACAAAAAGACCCAATTTAGCTCCCATAAAACTCTCCTTGAGAGCATCTCGGAGAGCTATCTGTAGCTCCCCTGCAAATTTTTAAATTCAGACCCTGTAGATCTTTGCATAAGGTTCTGCATGAAAATTTATTGGAAAAATTCAGAATTATGATACTTGTTTCAATCCCAAAATCAGATTAGCTTGGCAGCGAGATAGATGCCAAAATGATACATGTAAATAACTCCCACGAAATTTCATCAATGTAATTCACATTTCCTTGTGGATGATTAAAAAATGTTTTAAGAAACCATTTAATGATATCAACATGGGAAAACAATGCACAAATCACCATAAAATACATCACTAAAATCAAGGACTGAAATTAAAATGCTCCATACAAAAAACATAATTAGCAATGTCATACTGAAAATTATTCAAAGTTTTATATGTATCAAAGTTCCGAAGTTGTTTGGTTTCCCTCAAACGTACAACGCTCTGAAAATGGCCAGACATTTTTAATTTTGTTTTGCTTTTCACTCAAATAATTAAAAAAATCACATTAAAGCCAGCTTTAATAAAACATTTGCAACCTAAAAAGACATTCCAGATGTTCTTTCTACCCTCTAACCTTCCTTGATCTTATTTTTCACATGAAACTTGTTCCTAAAATCATTAATGTTCTTTTTCTGATAGGCTGATGCTACTTTTATAAAATTACATTCAAGGGCAACCAAACAATTCCTACTTTTGGCCTAGGGGAATTTGATCCTCTTCTCTGATATACTGAGGAGGAAGTTCTGTATAAGATGCTTTCCTGTTTTTTCAACAAAACTGGCCTTTTTCCAAATATTCCATGAAAACCAAGGTCCCCACTCTTCAAGAGCTACTGGTTAAGCAACGAAGATACTACAGGGGATCAGGATGGTGTAATTGAACTTTGATATAAAATAATGCGAAAATGAATATGTAACACGTTTTTCCTATCCGAAAGGGCTTATATTCTTTCTGGAACCTAATTCAGTTTTAGTTGGGGCATTTTGCAAATTCCTTAATAGCCCTTGTGTTCCAAATAACCATGTTTGGATTTATGTGTAAAGTGGGCGAGTGTATTGATACACTTAAGATGAATGGGAAGGTTTCCACAGAAACTATTTTTGCAGTATTCCTGTTTCACAAGTGAAAGTGATATTGATGCAGCACATGACCAGTAATAATAACTCATTAGGAGCTTAATCATTAATTAGTTTCAGATCACCATCTTCGGATCATTATCATCATCATCATCATCATCATCATCATCATCACACACCATCATCTCCCTGACTATCATTATTGTCATCACAATGATGATGACTATCATCTCCACTACCAGAATCACTGCCACATCCTCCTACTCCTCCCCATAATCATCATCATCATCATCATCATTATCGGCACCTACATCATTATCATTATCATCATCATCATCATCATCATCATCATCATCATCATCATCATCATCATCGTCATCATCATCATCAGTCCTAATCATCATCATCATCATCATCATCATCATCATCATCATCATCGCCATCACCATAATCACCATCATCATCATCATCATCATCATCATCATCATCATCATCATCATCATCGCCTCACCATAATCACCACCACCACCATAACAACCACCACCATCATCATCTTCATTATCATCATCATTACCTGTCTAAATCTAGGCACAGTGACATGAACATCATCGAGAAATCATCAAAATACATCTGTGATCCATGCAACATCACATTTTACGGATCCGAACACATGCTCGTATGCCACAATGCTCTCATGAGAATGTTCAAGATATGATATCCTCTAGTGCAGGGCTGTTCTAATGCTCCACATAGTCTTCAATGTCACAAGGGGGAAATCATCTTGTATAACAATTAATATCTTATGCTGCAGAATGCTTTTTTAAAAATTACATCAGTAGAAATAATGCAATTTCTAGAGCGCCAGATACATATACTATGTGGAGTGCTCAAGGTGCATTTAATAAAGAAAGTAATTTAAGAACCTTTTTTTTAAAGAACTATATTGTAGAAGCAGATTTTAGGTCTTTGGATTTCAAAAGGTCAGGCTTGTGTAAGTATACTTTATATTTTCACACAGGTTTAAAAAAGCAGGTATGTTGAGAAAGCCATAGAAGGAAGAAAAAATGTTATTTTGTTTGGATGTAGCACTGTATCAAAGTTCAATTCTTTTAACTTTTAAACATAAGCAATTATGTCCATCTCCCCAAAGAACAAGAAAAGAAGAAGAAAACGCAAGCATCCAAGATTCCCAAGATTCGAACAGACATCAAATTCCACAATTCTGTCATTATCATCAAATATGCTATTAGGGTCATCATTCTTGGACATGCCAGTTCACCTGCTAAAATACTTTTGGCCTAGAACAACATTGTAGGGGAGAGTACGGCATGGGACTACTGCCCAATGTTTGCGTGGATTTTTCTGTCTGTTCAAATAGAAATGGAAAAACCTTTTCTAGTCACTTTCTACTTTTCCAAAGTCCTATTGACCAGGGGCTGCAGAATTGGAAGGGGGAGGCTGAACCGCCCTGCATTTCCAAGGAAACTGACTCTAAATGGGGATCTCTGGCTTTTCATTCACTGAATCAATTACAAGATATCACAGGTTGCCGAAATTCCTTAATTCAGATCAATTCTTGTCAAAATGGTGGTCAAACAGGAGACAAAAAGGACAACCATGATGTCAAACTCAAGTGGGAGATCAGACGATTTAAAAAAAAATCTAACTTAGAGAGTTGGAATCTCTGAGACAATACTGTTGTGCGTCAATTTGCGGTATCGCCAATACACGAAAGTACCCGGATGTGGTGAGAATTTTTGCAATTTCTGGTACTCTATCACTTGCAGCGCAAGTGGTTTCCCAACTAGTAAAAATACATAAAATAGTGAAAACTCAAACAATAATCACACTAAAATCAAGACAAGAAAGAAATAACTACGTAGGTCAAGAATATGGACAAGTGAACAAAGCTCCAGCTCAAAGAAATCAGATTGCTCTGAGTTCTGTGAGCTGCAGCTCTGGCAACCAGAAATTCCCGAGTTTACGCTCAACAACGGAGCGGCTCAACGACGGGAGAATTCGTCAGATTCCTGCGTTCTGGCTAACCAGTCCTTATTCCCTCCGTTGCTCTTAACTTCCATTACGCTACTCGCCTCACGGCAGTATGCAATTCGAGTGTGCCGTCAGGAATCAAGCTTTCACGCCGAAATCCAAAGACCGCGGTAAAGGTTACGTGATTTGCATAATAGGCACGTGATACACTTGGCCGCATCTGATTGGCTACGTTCCTGTATCTAAGACGGACGCAGGATCAAGCAAAAACCGTTCTAGAATTCTGTTCTTCAACGCTGTTGTCACTGGCAACCAGCGAAGCCTATCTAGACAATGGTCAAATGGTATTGATAAGCGACTTTGCCGTCCGTGGTGAGGATGCGTAACCTCGCTATTAATTACCTCCTAAACTGTCCAACATTGCATTGTACCTAGAGTTTAAAGACATTGTCACACATACAAATGTTGTGATTCAAAAATTCTCAAATCAAGATGTGTGACCTATATTATTACTTTCAGATTGATGAAAAACAATAAAGAATAAAAGAAATTGAGGAAATTATACAAGAACTATCAAGATATCTATGTATAAATATTTAATAAATCATTCACTGTCGCTTTCTTACTGCACAGTGTGCCTATGTAGGTGATATATTTAGTTTGACTCTCTTCATGCACTAAGCGTTGATATTCAACCCTAACATTTTTCATAGCTAAGTTTATGTACACCATCAACAACTCAGGTAGCATTTACAATGTGGCAGTTGAGTATGTTTTTAAACAAAAACAATGTTGAACCATGTCTTTAATAGTCGCATCCGGGTACTTGGTGTATCAACGATAGCGAGAATTACTAATTTACCTGTAATTCTTGCTGGAGTTCTTTCTCCCATTCGGGTACTTCTTCCGCTTCTCCTTCTTCATCTGTAGGAGTATACAATATTGAAATAAATTTAACATGAAAAGTTCCATTGCTAGCATCATCAATGTATTTTTAATGGAAACAAGATATGATCCATTTTGTGACCAAAAAAATTTGGGAAGTGTGTTATTCCTTTTAAATTATTCCTTTAAAAAATTGTTTTCTCAGTTGATTATTGAAGAAAAGCAATATCTATATTGACGAGATTAAGTCTGATGACTAGTAATATAACAAAGTGCAATATTACATGCGGCTGAAAAATAATTTGCCATTTTTCTGCTCTTTTTTAAATATGAGAATAGGACATTTGTGATTTTCCAAAAGTGATGTTTTTCCTTTGATGTGTATTGAGGTAACTCATGCATAACTCCTTGGACATCTACAAGCCTGTCTTACCCATTCTTTGCAGTTCCATTGCCTTCATTATATCCTCCATATAATATTAATAGTTTGACCACCAGTAATAAAACCTTAACCCTAGCAAACGCCAGCAATTTCAATATCATTTATTCTCCCCATCCTGAAAGATACCACAGGTATATTTTAAAATTACAAATGAAAAACAAAATCACCAACAGTACTTTACAAATATTACTTGCCCATGCCTAGTTGTTCCATGTCCATCACTATCAAATTCAGGGCAAGCCCACAAACTCTAACCCTAATAAACAAGAACAGTTTTAATAACTTATATTCTTCCTATCCTGAAATATACTAAGGATTTATTTCAAACAAACAAAGACAACAACATTGATTTACAAACCTTTCTTGCCCATCCCTAGCTGTTCCATGCCCTTCATTATAACCCCAATATAAAATTATTAAGACTTTGACAACCACTAATAAAACGCTAACCCTAACAAACGCCAGCAATTTCAATATCTTTTATTCTCCCCATCCTGGAAGATACCTGGGATTTATTCAAATATTAAAAAAAAAAGAAAACAAGATTGATTTACAAACCTTTCTTGCCCATCCCTAGCTGTTCCATGCCCTTCATCATATCATCCTCGTCAAGTTCAGAGTTGAAAGCATCACTGATGAACTCTGACCCCGGCGGACTATCGGGAGTTTCAATCTCCAGCTGATCCTCTTCAGACTTTGTGGGTTTGACAGGACCAGTGGGGGCACTCTTCACATCAATGGGTGGTGTCATGTCTAGGGGTGCAATGAAAAATTATAGCCGTGAATCTGTACTGTACAAACTTCCTTGCGATATTTCAACAGCATTTAGCAAGTAAGCAAGTCAAGCAGGTAAGAGTAAATACCAAGTAAATGAGAATTGGAAAACATGTGATGATATTGATAAGCAAAAAGCTTGCTATCCTAAATGACATAGCTACACAGGGTACGCCATCTGAATCAATGTGCACCTGCAAAACTTCTAGACAAACGTTCAGCACAAAGTATTCAATATCATTCTACCTATACTTCTTATTAGCCTACTCTCTACCTTTTCTATTTAATACAAGATGGTAAAGCAAGAACAGAAACTTGGTAGAGTCAACTTTGTATATTAACTTTACTCACCACCTTTGAGTGATGACCCTTCATCTGATGAATGTGACGCTGAACCAGAACCTCCGCTCTTTCTCCTTTCATCACCTAAATAGAACATGAATGAATTATGTCACACCTAAATAATAAATGCCAGAAATAAGTTTGGGGAAACTCAAAGTTTTATGCTACATTTCAAAACAAGGCTCACTTTTTTAAAAACATAATTGACTTAATAGAATCAAGTAAAAGGGAAGGTATGAAGGAAAAAAAAAGCTTCTTGCTCTTTTTGCATACACATGTACTACATCTCAATCCCTGCCTCAAATAAGTAGCAAAATAAATATTGGAGTAAATTGGGAATGCAAAACTGTTCATCAATGTGGCATGATTCTATCTTATTTTGAGTATATTTCAGTGCAAGCATTTGACATTGAAAAACTTGGAATATCTATCTTAGATGATGGAAAAAAAAGCAAAAAGGGTGAAGAATTATAGAGACTTTAACACTTAACCTGTTGCATTATGTAACCCTAGACGGCTAGTGTGGAGTATTGTGTTCTCAACTTGTCAACAGGAATAGACAGAATCAAATTTGTTAGTGTGACTTGAGTCTACAGCAGCAAGTAAAGAGTGAGGAGACTTTGAAGTATTGTAGTACAAACTAGATGAATCCTCGACCGCGCACGGTCAAAATTTATGCCTCCGCCATCACGCAATCAGAAAGATATGTACGGCTTGTTCCATGCCATCAGAAATCAAAAATATT
>BQKZ01005315.1:3939-18631 GCA_036244855.1 Temnopleurus reevesii | reverse complement strand
GCAGCTAGCTTGTGCATGCGCATATACAAAGTCATATGCATACACAGCAGCAATGTTGACAACCGCCAGCATCATCATTATGTTAAATCGTAAAATAACAGGCTTCATAATATGACAAAATAATTGTTGAAAAGGGGTAAAAAAAAATTAAAATATAAAAATTATTTTTTAGAGATTAAAATACGTTTTATTTATTTTTAAACATGCATTAAAGAATTGGAATCGTACGTCTTCGCGACCTCATGCATATTCAGCAGGTCTTGCATATCCCACGATGGTCGAGGCGTCTACCGCTAAAGAATCGTCGCATTTCGCTCCCGATCTGGAGGCGACGAAAGCACGGAACGTATCCAATGCAACAGTTTATACGACCCTTCAACGAATGAGCCGGGTTTCCGTCCGATTCGAGCCGCCGTTTGGGAGGAGATAGATGCACAACTTTTCGCGTCGTTAAATTGGCGTCGACGCAACCCAACGGGTGCTTACGGCAGGGCCGGCGAGGTCCTGCATGGCCGATCGGGCGGGAGGGACGCTGAAACAGCGGTCCCTTACACTATTATATATATAGATGTTGAAGATTTGGGGCAATTGAAAGATTAAATCAATAAAGTATAAGCCTATCATGCAGTATTCAGAGATTCATGCCGAACAACCATGGAATTAGACAATGTGCAGAAGCATTTCAGATACATGAGAGAGAGCGAGAGAGTGAGAGAATTTGATTTTTGAGGGGTTTATCATTGAATTCTGAATACTCACGCCTAAAGACATTTCATAACATCCATACCATGGAAATTATATTGGGATATGATCAAGCAAAACAAAAGGCAAAATTTGTCTAGATATAAGGAATTCAATGCATAAAACTAAGAGTTTCAACTGCAGTAAGCACCCAAATAAACTCATGCATCTTACATCCTGGTAGGCCATGGGAGCAAAATAAGCATAGCCCCCATATTCGCAGTGCATAGATTGCAATACAGCAATTCCACATAAGCAGTAATGGAATTATAAAGCAAGTGCTAGCATATCAGAAGGAATAGATGTTTCCAAGTTACATGTATGAAGAATGTCAGTAACCAAATTGCATCAGAGAATTCCCTAGTTCTGGTCCATAAATCATATCTAGCTTATTTCTGAAGAGAGATTTTCAAACTGTGTCATAGAAGTCCCAAATTCCAAGCAAATTATCCACAATATATTGTCTCTGTGAGAAAAATTAGAGGCATTCAAAAATATTTCCTGATTTTCATCCAGTCTGTGGAATTGCAAAATAGCTACCTTAAATTTTCCGATACCATATGTTTATATGAAAATCTCTGCGCAGTGATGTAAAATATTCTTTCCAGTCCTCCATTGATGAATTATGGATAGACCCTTGTTACAACTCACTTCTTTGGTACCAGAGCAAATCTCATCTTGTTCAAGTTATCATCCTCTTGGAGAGTTGCCATGGCGATTGGATGGATTGTGTTGTAGTCAAAGTGGAATTGGACGCCAGCCGGTGGATTTCTCATAAAATTTCTTTTATCCTGTAAGAAAAAATGTAAAAGAGGTTGAAAGACAAAAATAATTGTGTCTGATTATGGTTACTAGTATTTGAGTATCTTATGCATGAATATAAGAATTATTCATAAATTGAGTCACTATCACGGTACTTCATTTCACTACAAAGCTGCCAACCTCATATCTATAGAAAACCTATTATTTTACAATAAAAATCCACTTTTCAAAAAATAAAATATCCTATGTCTACCCTGAGAAGTATCAAACTTTTAAAAATACAAAATATTCTTGTGTATAAATGTAACCATGCATCTATATCGATGACATAATTTCAGACAATTTATTTTCAAACAGATTTAAAAAGTGTTTGCTACTATTCCAACAACTTGGTGAAATTCTTTTTATGCTCTTGAATAGGTACCCAATTTTCCAATGTTTACTGGGAACAATTGCCAAAACATTTAGCCATTAAGATCACTTTCATTGAGAAAGTACAATAGCCTCAGCAGGTTACCAAACAGTCAGCTTTTATACATGCTCCATAACTTGGTGTTTTCATTGCACAGTTCAGTTAAAAAAAGAGTTGTACAGTCCAACCTCGTTATAAAGAGCACTGATATAACAAGATCTTATTATAACAAGGAAGCTTTCCTGGTCCCATCTCTTTGTATCTTACTGTATTTTGGCCCTGATATAACAAGGTTTCAATATAAAGAGATAAATTATTTGGTCCCAAGGACCTCATTGTAATGAGGTTTGACTGTACCCATACCTGTGACAATGCAAGTATCTGTTCCTTCATTTGCTCTTCTTCATTATACCCGACCCACGGTGGTACTGCTGCCTCAGATCGTTTGGAATGCTTCTCCTTCACAAATTTATCCTGTTCCCTGGAAAAATCACCAACTATTGTCTGTGTAAAAATACAATAGAGATAAGATGTATTTAATTTCTTTGCCAGATCTATGTCTAACTTTTATACACAGAGCCGACAAATAAAAAAGGAAGAAAATCTCATAAATTACATATTACATGCATTTGAAAAGAACTTGTTTTCATGAATCTAATAACATGGCATAGTTGATGAACCCCTATTTTGAATAAAGTTAGATCTCAAGTTTCTACCAACTATTTGATTTTGTTTGCTACAATGTAGCTTTCATCCTCTCCCAATCGAGTGTTTTTCCGTTGTGCTACTTCTCTCTGTCTGTTGATCACTGGTCCATTAAGGGGGGACAATCAATGGATCAGTGATCAATAGTCAGACAACAACAACAAAAATCATAGATATCTTGATAGTCCTTCTTTTTTGCATTATTTGTTGTTTTTACATCAATCTGAATGTAATAAAATAGGTTTGATTTGATAATTTTGTAACTAACAAAATCTTTAAGTGTGACAAATTGTCTTTAAACTGAAAATTATAGTACATCTCCCATTTAGGACATCACAGAGCATATATAGGCGACTTTACCTGTTCTTCAACTGTTTTCTGAATCATGTTTGCTGTCTTTGATGCTGTAGCTGACACTTTCTTGAACAGAAAACCTGAAAAATGACATATAGAAAAAAAGCAAATAAAACACCGTAATTTCAATACAACAAAATCAACAATGCTGCAATATAAATCATTTCAATTCCTTAGAAATGGAGTACAGTACTGATCACCAATGGCAGACATACGGGTATTTCCATGGGGTTGGGTCCACTTTTCATACAAAGTCCATGTAACGTAGTGATCCACTTTGTCACTTCACCATGAAGATCAATTCAGATCTTCTTAAGCTTCGATCTATTGATGAAAATTGCTTTTTTTTCTCAGTTATACACATTTGGATTTGAAATCTTTTCTGGGTTTGAAGGTACAGGTATACAAAGATTTCACTACGTTACATGGACATCCCACAGCTTTTGCATGTGCAAGAAATTGTCAGGTATCAAATTCAAATATGCTATGGTCTTTGAGGAATACTTCTGGGTGAGACATTGTTATTGGGGTAATGTCATTATTGGACTGTATTTGCCTGGTTTGGAAAAGCCACAGATTTAGGGTTTTTGTATGTCACAAAAATGGACCCAACCCTGTGGAAATACCCATACATATAAATCAATCTAAGGCAACCGAAGAACAGCCTTCAATGCTATTTCTCCAAGTCTTGTGCACTTCTCAGGGTGCTACGGAATATTTTTGTACTACTTGCCCTGTTGGGCCCTGTTGGGCAAGTGGTTTTTCAAATCATTTGCCCGAACATAAATATCTCTTGCCCAAAATTTCAGAGCAAAAAAACAACAACCAGCCACTCGCACGTATGTTAAACATTAAATTTGGCCGAGCTGTCTGTGAAGTTGGTCAAATGAAGTACCTTGCAACTGGATTCTCAAAAAGAATTTACCGACAGTTAATAATTTATAGTCTTGGACCGAATAACCATTACTTGCCCATTTGGGCAAGTGACAATTACATTTACTTGCCCAATGGCTAAATTTTGTTTCCCTGGGCATTCGGCATGTGGGTTTGTAGCACCCTGCTTCTCGATCATTAGCCCTTCACTGCCAAGTAAAAGAGGTGTGTGATTTATCACTGATTTGAAAGAGTACTTCTGATTGGCCACTTGCCAGTCTATTGAACATCTTAGGGCAAATGCAATGATTATCTTGATTGTTTATAATACATGAAATTAAAGACTACTGTGAACAGATTCCCACCATGTCCCACCAAGGCCTATGTAAAACACATGCATTTTCGTGGAACATGGTGGGATATTGTTCACAGTATTTTGATCAATACTTAAGGTCTACAACTTCATAAATGATTATTGATAGAAGGTAGGTATCATAATGATCACACAATTCTACTTTCAAAATCTTACATGACATTTTTTTATATTCAGGATTACGATCATATTCAACTCAATTCAACCAATTCCTACTGAATTTATTATCAATATTGATCTCTTTTTCAAAGACCGGGTTTGCTCTAAAAAAATCTAACTTTGACTAAAAGCAGAAAAAAGATGAACAGATAAAACAAATTTTGAAGTAAATCTGACAAAAAATAAGAAAGTTATGAATATTTCAAAGATATAATTGATCAGTGGTTTTTAAAAAATCACTGTACTATATCATAACACATGAATTTTGGTCACATGTCATGACATCATGCACTTCCTATAATCAAGTATCAGTAAACTTATTATAACATATTGTATTGCAAGATTTTGTAAAAATCATTTTTGCGTTTAACATTGAAATTTTTTTTTTAAATGATTGCAGATATAAGTGCATGAAATATATTGTCAGAATCACATGACCTATAAATGTTGCCAATTTGCATGACAAACAGCTGTTGAGTAATATAGCTTGTACTTAATTACCTTCGCAACCTTCACTCAACTCGACAACAAACACTCAATGAGTCTTAAGAATCTTTGTGGACCAGACCTCGAATGGAAGCGGCAACCCATGCCGACGATCTCCGAACATCATCAGAGCAGAGGAGGACACAAGAGAGAGAGAGTTGACATATTCCTAAATTTCCTACATGTATTTTATTGCTCGATTTGCTTCAGTTCATCTGTTCGTCTGATTTATCTACTTTTATTTTTAATCAAACGAAGATTTTTCATGGGCAGAGTGGCAGACTAGTCTTTAAGTTTAATCAACACTTCTCATTTTTTTAACTGTAACTTTTGTATAAAAACTGCACAGTTCACTTGTACAACCTTTTTCTCCTCTTAATGAGAAGATACTGTACAAATCAGTCTCTCACTCTTTCTCTTTTCAATTCGAGCCGAGGGATAGATAGTCCAACTCCAACTCCGATTCAATTAACTGAAACTAAAGTTTGACACAAAATGAGACTCACTGCCAAAATTGTACGCGGAATTAAGAGCAGCTTCTGCTGCTTCAGCTGCTTCTTCTTTGGTCATTTTAGTTATACCACCAAGAGGATCTGCATTTCCTGCTGTTTTCCTCGTCTTGATTGTCTCTGCTTCGTCAGTCGCTTGTGTGTCTCCACTGTTGCTGTCGACGTCGCCAGCTGCAACATCACTTTTCTGTTCCTCGGAGCTGGGGCCTTCGCTTACACCCTCGTCAGCCGCGTCCGCTGGCGTAGTCTTACGTGGAGCTACCGTCTCATCCGAAGCTGAAGGGGCTTCTTTTTCACCGCTGCCAGCACCTTTTCCTGTAGTTTCATCTTCTGAAAGTTTTTTCTCTGGCTTCCCACCCCACCAACTGCTTAGCATATCCATGTTCTTGAATCAAATAAATGGAGAGAAAGAACAAAAAAAGGATTTCTTTCTTGATCGACGAAATACTTCGCAACTTTGTTTTCATTTACAGCTATTCACTTCCGGTCGATTGAACAATTGGTACCTTAATATGTATCTAAAAACTCTTATTTACATGCTCTGATCCTTAAAAAGAAAATATAAATTAATCAAAAATATTTTCAAAACGGAAAATAATTTTATAATCGTAAACTATCATGTTTTGATATATTTTATGATTTTTAATGACTGAAATTCGTTATAGAGCTACAATCCTTCAATCGGTCTTTTTCTCTAGCCAAGCAAAATGGTACGGTGATCATTGCAAAAATATTTTAAAAATCGGGAATAATCTCGAAGATCCGTAGAGTAATTACACATTTTCATGATAAATAGTGGAATCTATTAGAAATGCCGAATGATAAGCTTAATCTTGTGCAATAAAATGTTTGTGTATGATAGAAAATAGTGATCAAAATAACGATTGCTCCTGTGTTCGCCCACTCTGACGTGCTATGTAGGGACGTGTATTGAATGGTCCTTACGTTATATGAGACTTCGGCCTAAGATTGTGTGCGTGTGAATGAGACTTGGTGAAGTGGGAATTACCGTGTGTGTATTCACTTCAAATTCTACTATTAGTATTATATAGATTCGTAGCAGTGTAGATGCTTTATGGAAGTGCTCTCTTGTACTTGAAGCGCATCCCAAGCATTAGCCTGATTAGGTAGAAAAATTGGTGAAAATGTGCTTTTCCTTTTAGTTTTAGTTGTTTTTAGTCCCTCGACTTCAGTGAGCTAAGCCCGGCCTAGGCCTAGTATGAGCGGATGCATTTCTTTTGCACACGAGAAGAAAGTGGAAGAAAGGTCCCTACTGTGGGCACTGAATAAGGCCGGTGATACTGTGTAAAGTGAATGAAGGGGGAACTCGTCCTGCTGGGCGCTGGAGCTGGCAAACCCGGAGAATACTAGGGACCAGATGGCAGATGGCGTGTGTGACACACACACACACACACAAAAATTCCCAAAGCGACTTCAATTAAATTGTATTCACAGATTAATGGGCGCGCTGAATAATGGGTTTGAATTTTTATTTTCTTTCCCCGGGCCCTGCTTCCATATTTCACGAAATTCATCAAAAATTTGATCTATTTCTATGTTAAAAAGTCTAGACGTGTGCTTGGTTTTCGAAGGTGTCTCTGTCGAATCTGGTGCCAACATCATCGCAGACGCACTTGCTATTTGTCTTTATTGGCATCAGAGAATTTGACCCAACCTATGTGAATCCTTGAATGCAGCGATAGATTGTTCTTGTAGCGATAAAGATATATGGTGCACAGGGTTTTCTAAAGTATTAATGTTCTACTGGGCCATCTCATCAGATCTAATTGATGAAAAAGTTACATCCACAGGTCCTTACAGGCAAGTCTGCTGAAGTTGAATGTCTTGCAACCAGAAATTTTGTTGAAATGCAGTTATCATGATATTGCAAGAGCTTGGCAGGAGTTTCAGGGTCATAAAGTTTGTCAATTATTTTAGCATGTATTTAATCAAAATGATTAATGCAAATTTTGTTTTTCTTTGTATTACAGGCACGTGGGCCAAAGAAGCATCTGAAGCGGTTAAATGCTCCCAAGCATTGGATGCTTGGGAAGCTTAATGGAAATTTTGTAAGTATGCTTTGAGTAGGACAAATTATACAAACCTTTGAATAAAGAATAAAACAAACAAAAACTAATAAGGATGTCAATTTTCAGATGAAAGCCTGAATTCAGACGTGGCAGTTACATTTTCAGGCCATATTTGTAGTATATTATGTCCAAAGTAAAATAATTTATGTAATTATCAGGCCATCTGATCATTTCAACTGGCACCCCTGAAATGATACGACAGTTCACATCCAAATTATTTACAAGTTGGCTTTTAGACACTCTTGCAATTTTGTGAAAGGAACAAAGGAAGAAGGAAAAAAAAATGTAAAATTGCAAAAAAATTTGAATTTTGTCAGAAGAGAATAATATCCAATAGATATTTTGTAAATAAAGGGAAATATTGAACAGATCATATGTCAACTAAGACGTGACTAGAAACTTTTTTGCTGAGCATTTCGAACCAGAAGAAAATATGTAGAAGAGTATTGTAAGTAAAGAGGTTTGAATACAACTCCACCAATAATCTCAATATTTTCTTAAGTATAGGGGATGATGGGGCCGGTAAATTATGAGGGGGAAGTGAAATAGGATGACATTTATTTTCTTCTAATGTTACATTTGTTGTACAGGCTCCCCGTGCATCAGCTGGACCTCACAAGCTGCGAGAATGTCTGCCCCTCATCATCTTCCTTCGCAACCGTCTCAAGTACGCCCTGACCTACGTTGAGACCAAGAAGATCATGATGCAGCGTCTCATCAAGGTCGACGGCAAGGTGCGCACCGACATCACCTACCCGGCTGGATTCATGGGTAAGAAACTAGCATGCATTTGAGGACAATAATTCTGTTAGGCCCCAGTCACATTGAAGCCCAGAAGCAACACTATTCAACACAACTCTTTCTTCGTATGCAGTTAACTGGGAATTTGACAAAGAATCGTGTTCAGTCATGCTTCCGGGCTTCTCTGGTATTGGGGCCTCAGCAGTGGAGTACCTTTTAGAAGAATACACTGTTTCTCTGAAGTCTTGAATTATGCCTCATTTTTCAGGAGGTTGGATCGTTTGTTTGCAAGGTTGATTTGATGCACTCTGCATAAAAGTATGAGCCTTTCGAGTGCTCCTTTTCAGTTTATTCTGTGTTAATTACAGTCCTGAAGTAAGGAAACTTATTGTGCATGTACCGATTTCTATATAAACAAATTCAGAATATTGACAACCTTGTAAAAGAAGAATCTTCTATGAGTATAACGTAACAGACTTTCCAATGAACCCATCCTCATAACGGGCACCTTTCTCCTTGTCTAAATTATTGTCTAAATTTGATTAAAGTAAATGTTTGGTAGTTTGCACCTAAAAAAATAGAATTAATGGAATAATTTCTATTTACAAGTGAATAAGTTGATTCATGCGAATGAAGCCATTCAGTTTGATTGGAATGATGTAATTATTTTGGCCTTTTCGAAGGCAGTGTAGCTGACTTCCCACTGGCTACGCTGTTCATAAACATGGCCTATATCAAACCACTTTCCCATAAGGTCGTCAGCTTGGTTGTGATTTGGTACCATTTTGGCATCACCCAGGGAAAGTACATACTGTTATATTTACTGATATGGTAATGGTTGAAATTCTTGATGTAGATATTATTTTGGGTCAAGTCATCTACATGTTACAGAAGTCTTATTGAATATTGTATCGCATCAATATTGGTATATTTCAAATTCTGAGAGGCAGACTTTACTGTATCACTTGTCTCTTTCCTCCATTGAAGCCTTTGTATGTTGTCATTCTTAGGCCTTCTAATTTAGTTCCTCATGAAGAAATACCATCAATTGGCATGAAGTTTTTGTGGTTTTGACAAAAAAGAGAGTTCAATATTTGTTTTGACTTTGATGCACAAAGGCACACCAGAAACAGGTAAGACATGTGGGAGTGTAATATTGTGTTCTAAATATTTATGGGTGTCCAAAGATGTTGATAACATCTAATGATGGATAATAATAGGAGAAGAGTCAAATTTTGGTTTGCAGTTATGCATATACTGTCAGAGCTAAATGTTTGAAATTATTTCGTGCTTTTTCACTTTTCAGATGTTATCTCCATCAACACGACTGGAGAGAACTTCCGTCTCATCTACAACGTCAAGGGAAGATTCGTTGTTCACAGAATCGGCAGCGAAGAAGCCAAGGTAAGATCTCTTCCTTTTTAGTTGGTCTAACAAGCCATAATAATAACAATAAAATAAGTTTTGATGGCCTCCATCTACCACCTTTCTAAAAATGGCCTGACCTGAATTCTATTTTCCTCTTTTTTTCCTTTTCACCAAAATTGATAAATCACTCAAAAAATTATAAACATGTGAAATATGACACGAAAAGGCATTATAGATGCTCTTTTGTATTCCATCCTCTTCTGATTTTTATCGTCCTTATGAATTGTGTTAATTGTATGAGATGGCTGATGGAAGGCAATGGAGGATGCACGCCTCACATGCTCCATTGTTTTATTACATCAGCCGAGAGCAAACAACCTTCCTATCAGGTCGCCATCTTGGTTTCTTTCGTATACCATGCTGGCATCACCCAAGGAAGTGACAGCTATGTTTTATTGCTGCATATCTTGTTAATTTGTATTGTCAGTTTGTGTATGTCAAGTAAGGAAATGGGTAACTCTTCCCAAGTTGAATGTCTTGGGACCACAAAAATCTGTTTAGCTATGAAGAAATTTGATTTAGAAGAGATGAATAACTTGAGTTTTGTATGATTTGTTCCAACAAATGATATCTATTTAGGCAATTACATGTATTATGCTTCAACAAGTTTGACGTGGGCAGTGATGACTTCAGTAGCATGACATAAACTGACAAACGGGGCTTATCACTAACGATATTTCAAGTCCTCAGTCACATAAAAGCTCTGATTGAACAAAACTCTTTTTCAGAGTTCCCTGTACGTATCATCTTGATTAATTTGATCAATTTCTCATTTCAGTTCAAGCTGTGCAAGGTCCNCGAAGGCAGTGTAGCTGACTTCCCACTGGCTACGCTGTTCATAAACATGGCCGATATCAAACCACTTTCCCATAAGGTCGTCAGCTTGGTTGTGATATGGTACCATTTTGGCATCACCCAGGGAAAGTACATACTGTTATATTTACTGATATGGTAATGGTTGAAATTCTTGATGTAGATATTATTTTGGGTCAAGTCATCTACATGTTACAGAAGTCTTATTGAATATTGTATCGCATCAATATTGGTATATTTCAAATTCTGAGAGGCAGACTTTACTGTATCACTTGTCTCTTTCCTCCATTGAAGCCTTTGTATGTTGTCATTCTTAGGCCTTCTAATTTAGTTCCTCATGAAGAAATACCATCAATTGGCATGAAGTTTTTGTGGTTTTGACAAAAAAGAGAGTTCAATATTTGTTTTGACTTTGATGCACAAAGGCACACCAGAAACAGGTAAGACATGTGGGAGTGTAATATTGTGTTCTAAATATTTATGGGTGTCCAAAGATGTTGATAACATCTAATGATGGATAATAATAGGAGAAGAGTCAAATTTTGGTTTGCAGTTATGCATATACTGTCAGAGCTAAATGTTTGAAATTATTTCGTGCTTTTTCACTTTTCAGATGTTATCTCCATCAACACGACTGGAGAGAACTTCCGTCTCATCTACAACGTCAAGGGAAGATTCGTTGTTCACAGAATCGGCAGCGAAGAAGCCAAGGTAAGATCTCTTCCTTTTTAGTTGGTCTAACAAGCCATAATAATAACAATAAAATAAGTTTTGATGGCCTCCATCTACCACCTTTCTAAAAATGGCCTGACCTGAATTCTATTTTCCTCTTTTTTTCCTTTTCACCAAAATTGATAAATCACTCAAAAAATTATAAACATGTGAAATATGACACGAAAAGGCATTATAGATGCTCTTTTGTATTCCATCCTCTTCTGATTTTTATCGTCCTTATGAATTGTGTTAATTGTATGAGATGGCTGATGGAAGGCAATGGAGTATGCACGTCTCACATGCTCCATTGTTTTATTACATCAGCCGAGAGCAAACAACCTTCCTATCAGGTCGCCATCTTGGTTTCTTTCGTATACCATGCTGGCATCACCCAAGGAAGTGACAGCTATGTTTTATTGCTGCATATCTTGTTAATTTGTATTGTCAGTTTGTGTATGTCAAGTAAGGAAATGGGTAACTCTTCCCAAGTTGAATGTCTTGGGACCACAAAAATCTGTTTAGCTATGAAGAAATTTGATTTAGAAGAGATGAATAACTTGAGTTTTGTATGATTTGTTCCAACAAATGATATCTATTTAGGCAATTACATGTATTATGCTTCAACAAGTTTGACGTGGGCAGTGATGACTTCAGTAGCATGACATAAACTGACAAACGGGGCTTATCACTAACGATATTTCAAGTCCTCAGTCACATAAAAGCTCTGATTGAACAAAACTCTTTTTCAGAGTTCCCTGTACGTATCATCTTGATTAATTTGATCAATTTCTCATTTCAGTTCAAGCTGTGCAAGGTCCGCAAGGTCTGGACCGGACCCAAGGGAATCCCTTACCTCAGCACCCATGACGCTCGCACCATCCGCTACCCCGACCCTCTTGTCAAGGTCAACGACACCATCAAGGTCGATATCAACACTGGCAAGATCACCGACCACATCAAGTTTGACAGCGGTGAGTAGAAAGTTGTTCGTCCAGGTAACTCTGCCTAAGTCATATCTATTGGGACTACAAAAATCTGTTCGAAAATTTGACTTACAAAAGATATGTTACTGAAGTTTATACGATATGTTAAAAAAATCCCATCGATTTGGGCAATTAGTTGACATGAAAAAGTTTGACTTAACTGAAGATGTAAACTGTGAAAGCTCTCCAGTTTCTTTTCACAGAAGAGAGGATAGAAGTTGTCTTCTGTGCTTCGTTAACGACTTTGGAATACGCTTTTAGTAATTAATTTGGAGGGACGGCGCTTCAGATATTTATCTACTCTGTGAGCTGCAGCAATAATATCACCAGAATATATTTTTCATTAATAAATTAGAGCATATACATAGTTTGAATAAGATCGACCCAGTTTTCTTCAACAGCACACCATATCGCATGTTAAATGAATGCAAATTCACACTTCCCACACAGACCACCGGAAATACATTCGCCTTGACCTGACTCCGCTTGTGGTTAATTCAGCTAATGGTCTGTTAACGGGACGGTTGATTGGCCTTTGATCGTGATATAATCCCGGAATATGTGTGAGGATCATCTCCCAATTTCATACACATCACGTTTCATGCATGAAAAGTAACTAGTGAATACATCAGCTAGGTCAACATCAAGTTTTTTTTTCATTCTGACCAGTACTAATATGAACAAAATGAAAATGTATACATCTTTCAAGTACACACTGTCTCGTTATTCTCATCAGGTAACCTGTGCATGATCACTGGAGGTCGTAACTTGGGACGTGTAGGCACCATCACCCACAGGGAGAAGCACCCTGGATCCTTTGAGATCATCCACATCAAGGACGCCTCTGGTGAGTTCACAACTACAATATAAATTCTATTGGGACGAAGGGGAAAAGCATGATCCAAGAACGTGGAGGCTGTGTTGTCAAGAATGTGGCGACAAATCAGTCAGTGCAAGCCCATGTTAACAACAGATACTTACTGTTAAAGCTGAAATTTTCGCAGGGATTCTAGTTGCCTGAATTTGGAGACCATAGATTCACTTTACTTTTCACTCGTAGACTTTTGTGCATTATCCTTTCAAAATGTGACAGTAACAACTCAGTAACGTGTGAAGAAGTCTGAAATTTCAATGAGTATACTAA
The DNA here is from genome assembly GCA_036244855.1 of Temnopleurus reevesii. NCBI lineage: Eukaryota > Metazoa > Echinodermata > Echinoidea > Temnopleuroida > Temnopleuridae > Temnopleurus > Temnopleurus reevesii. The sequence goes on along the minus strand of BQKZ01005315.1, from coordinate 5,344 downwards.
AATTTATGTTCGTCAAGATATTGGCTTTTACAGTAGTTAATGCCGACTATCTAAACAACAGATGGCTGAACCAAAATTCTCTCGTGAGAAAATATTATGGTCTAATGTTTAGAGATTCCTATTTTATTTTCAATCTTCATCTTGAAGTTTGACTTTTCTGCAGGTGCACTCCTTTCTCTCTTTGTTCAAATCTGTTTTGAATGAAAAAATAGCTTTGGCTTCGATAAGAATTTGACTTCTGTTAAAAAAAATGAAAAAATACTTCTTGAAACCTTTATATGATGATTGTATCTCACTGTTTCGAGTGAAAAGCTATGAGATTATCTTCTTATACATGCACTACCATCTGATAAAGGTTTCTATAGTAAATCTCCTTTTCTCCCAGACGTCAAGAATGCCTTGCAAAGTTTGGGAAAACACCTCAAATCCCCACCTCATTTCATAGCACCAAAGGTGGCATAAGTTTGTAAATGCATGTAGATTTGTATAAGTAATGTTCCAAATTTACGGAGTTTGGTATGTCTATTTCACATTTTCTGCTATCTTTCAAATGTTTGTTTTCATATTTTTTCTCAGACCACACCATGGCCACCCGTCTTAGCAACGTGTTCGTGATCGGCAAGGCCAACAAGGCTTACGTCTCCCTCCCCAAGGGCAAGGGAATCCGTCTCACCATCTCCGAGGAGCGCGAGAAGAGAATCGCCCAGAGGAACTAAACTGCCCCGCCCAGGTCTCACGGAACCGTCAGAGCGATATGTTCACCAACGTCTCATTAAAACTGATGTTATTTAGCACAGGCTTCGATGTGATGTTAGTGAAACTCATTTGAGGGTTCCAAGCAGCAACTTGTAGGACAAAATCATCAAGTCCTACCACATCTTGAACTCAAACCACCCGTGAACTGTTTCAAATGCCAAAACATCTAAACCCACTTTGTGTTATTTGTATATGACTGGAATGCAACAACATGGCTAGAGTTGTAAGAATAACATCAATTCCATATGTGCTCACACACAACAAATAAATATGTGATATCACAATATACCTGTTTGTCTGACTTTTCTGTTTCTTTTGAACATCTTACTGTAGAAATGGGACCATGGCTTTTTGACCAGAAAAATTTGAGGAGCAGGAATTGTGCCATCAGGTTTAGAATGCGACTGGAAAGCCAGAAGACAGTATAACAGACATTTGTCAACAAAAAAAGCAATTCCATGAAAGAGTTACTTGTTCAAAGATGTTCACAACCATTCAATGAAATTTCTTAAAATTCAACAAGTATGACAGTATGTAACAAATACATTATCTTACAAACAACTTGAATATCAAATTACATTGAATGATTGTACAGCTGGGGACCCTGGAACATTTGAAAAAGTGGAGTTGCTGTAAGTAGGGGGGGGGG
>BQKZ01005314.1:64076-78885 GCA_036244855.1 Temnopleurus reevesii | reverse complement strand
GTCCATAGAGAATTTGCCTCTTTGTATTCACATTTTCTACGACTCTGACCATTAAAATTATTGTTCTAAAGAGAATTTGTTATTAGGTTCCACTGTCCTTAAAATTGTTATAATTTGGTAGATTTTCAGGCCCTAGGCTGTATTTTTTCACATTATCAGCATTGTAAAATCATTTGCCCACGTCGAATCTCTTGCCTTACAAAAGGTATGTAACAGCTTATGGTTGATTTGTTGAAAAAAATTCAGATCACCTGCTGGAGTGTTGCCACAAAGTCGTAGATGATTCATTGGCATGTGCCAATCAAATTCATTGTTTCATGTGCATCTTGTTCGGAGTGCATACTATGCACATATCTATATGCAGTTAATTTCAACTTTCTAGCAACACCGGCTAGAAAAATCTTGCATTGATTTTAGATTGTTCAAAAGTTTGAATCTGTCTTTTATTTCTGATGTAGAATAGGAAAATACAGTCAAACCTCGTTATAACGATGTCCTTGAGACCAGAGAAATTATCTCTTTATATCGAAACCTTGTTATATCGGGGCCAAAATACGATACAATACAAAGAGATGGAACAAGGAAAACTATGTTGTTATAACGAGAACTCGTATCAGTGCTCTTTATAACGAGGTTGAACTGTACTATTTTCCTGAGGCAGACCCAATATTTTAGTCGACTATACCCAAGTCTGATTTGTCTAAAATGGTGTTGCTCAAAGGTTGCAATTCATCGCAAATTGCAGTTGATCGCAATAAGCCCATCAAACTCATTGTTAAATGCGCACATCGTGCGCGAATAAAAATATGTGTTGCAATTTCAAAAGTTGCAGTTGATTCTGAGCAACACCCACTAACTCAAACTTCTCAAGTCCATGTTTTTTATCTATTCCAAAGTGAAATTCTTCGAAGACGAATGGATTTACCTTTCAGGCCCAGGCACACCAAACACGGCACGGTTTTTACGCGATATCTTGGTTGTCATTGGCCAGCGCGCTCCTCCGCGCAAAGGATGGTCAACAATTGGCCAATCACATAGGAGATATCGCGTGAAAACCGTGCCGTGATGCCGTGCCGTGTTTGGTGTGCTGGGGCCTTTAGTCGGCATACCACACTTTACATAAAATTGTTGGTTCTCTATTGGATAGAATTGATCATTAGTTTTTTTAATGGCACAAAGGTTTTGCCAATTTGTATGGTATCAGCTATACTCTTCCTGCTAGGACATCTAAACATAGACACACAAAGACTTTTGTGTCTATGTTAAGAGGATGCACAAGAAGTTCCGGTGTCTTAGCATGATGAGGATAGCCGAGACCATTTCGTGCAGTCGGCCCTAGAGCTATAAAAAAAAAAACTTTCTTGGCACATACTGACTGAAACCTGACTGCACATCGACATGTATGTATGTACTGCACTTTTGAGAGTATGAAAGGACCCCCTTGTATCAGACATGACAAGGAAGTTTGATGACTCATTTATTAATTCCATTCTGGTGACAATGACTAAATCCTGCCTAGCAATGGCATTGAGGTCAGAAGTTCAACAAGGTTGATTTTTTGAACTACACTTTTTTTTGGGGGGGGGGGTGGGATTGTAAATGCACAGAATTTTACAACTATTATGTGTGTGTGTGTGTGTGTGTGTGTGTGTGGGAAAATGTAAGAATGCATGCAAATGTTGTAAATTCATGCAACAGTTCATATGATACATATACATGCAGTTCATGTAGATTAATATCGCAAGCTCTGCTCCTCTTCCCCATACAATACAGAGGTTTTGATTTAATTTGTCACAGTCACAGTCGATTGCAAGTAGTACGTCACAGTTTTACGCATCTTCTCATTGTGTTTGCAACTACCTATGACGAAACAATAAGCTGCGCAAAACTATGTCGTACTACTTCCTGTTGACATGCCCTTCGTCACAGTCGATCGCTATCGAAAACACCATATTGTACGTACATGAACCAAATTACGGTTGTCTTTCTTAAATAAGTTTTGAAGTCGATACATGTGGATCTCATAAACTGAACACATCAAGTAAACCAAGCACACATTTGACCTCAAAGGGGAAATTGATTCATTTACATTCACTAGAATCAGTCATTTGTGTACTGATACATATTTTCTTGATTAACAAGCATTATTTATGCATTAGTTCCTGTTTTTATCATGCACATAGAATTGCTACACTGTAATGGCTTTGCCATGATTTTTATGCTACAGTGGAGACTCGCTATGAAGAGATCTGATGAAACGAAATATCTGCTATATAAAGAGGTAACTCATGTAACAAGGTACTTTTTATGGTCCCTAGCACCTCATTATACCAAGTTTCCACTGTACAGGTTCCAAAATATTGGCAGAACATGTGCATAAAGGTTGTTTTAATATGTACAGAATAAAACCAGATAGAACTGAATCAAATTGGCATATACAAATGAACAAGGTTGTTTTCATTCAGAACCCTATTGACTGCTTGCAACTATGGTGTCATAAGAAAGTTGCTTCTTCAGTCATGCAGAGGCCACAACTTTCTCTCTTTTGGCAGGAAATCTCCCACTCGCCTGCGTGAGTTTTGATTTCTCCCGTTTTATTTAGTCTTTTTTCTCTGTTTAAAATTGACATGAATCAAAGAATTTCATTTTTTTTCTTGTTTTTTTTTTCCTGAAATGTAGGCTCTAAAAGAGCTTTTGTAATCCTTGTAATCCTTGTCATGCAGGCCCTAAACTCCATGGCTTTCTAGGCTTCTAGCACTTTTCTGAGAAGGCTTTGGGTATATTATGAAGAAAAAAATGTCTTGCTCTTCTGCTCTGGTTTAAATTTCTCCTTATTTACCAGTATAACCAATTGTTGTCCTTTCTTTTCTCTTCTTCAACCACCTTTCGGACAAAACTTTACTGCTACCGGTTTTGTAGGCTTTTTGTTCATTGGTCTTGTGGGGAGAATCTCCTGATCAATTGGTGCTTATAGTTTAGTCTCTGCACATTTCCGTCATGTGGTTGCAAGATCAGCATCAATCCACAGTGCTCCCTGGGCCCTGTATAAGAAAGCCTTTCAATCTCCAATATTTCCTCTCTCAGCCTCTCTACATCTCTCTTATTTCTCAAGCTCTTATGGAGATAAACACTGCATTTCGTAATAAAAGGGCCAATTTTTCCTCTCTCGGTCTCTCTACATCACTCTTATTTCACAAGCTCTTATGTAGATAAACACTGCACTTCGTAATAAAAGGGCCACATACAAGTATACGATTCTCATGATTCAATCATTTCCTTTTTATAAGAAATCAGGTGTAACCAACTTGACATTACTCCAGGAGTAGGTCTGAACAGGGTATGACATCAGATAAATGTGATCTACACACTCATACCCAAACCATCTCCATAGTAACAGCATATATCTCGTTAGTCAACACTATAAATTATTTTTTGAATTAAAATCATTCTCATTACTAAATGTCTACTCTTTGGAAGGCTTTAGTCTTTATGCTACGCAAGAAAATTAGAATGAAAACATGCCTATCAAATTTCATTAACACTGAAGAGCATTTCTTCGTCTAAAGCTTTGTATATATACAAATGTTTTGTAGAATTCATTTGTGCTTGTTACCTATTTTCAGATATAGTTTCTACGATGTTGACACATATTAAGCTATTCTGCAACATAGCAGGAATATTTTAAATGTTACATACTCCTGTCTTAGCCGGCGCTTAAAACTGAAACGTGCGTGCTAAGTGAGCTTCAAAAGAGATATGAACCTCAAACATGCAGCATTATATACTGACTTATTATGTTCCATGGAGATATTTCATTCATGTAGATTTGTAAACATACCATCTTTCACAGAAATGACAAATTTTTGCAAACACAGAAATAAGCTAATTATTACCAGTGTGTACGGTATTCAAACCACTACTGCACTATAAACCTGGCCTTCTTACTACAGATTTGTACAAACAAAAATAAAAAAGCGAGTCATGAGAAATGATTGAAATAAGACATTTGTGCAATAATTAATTTTATAATCATTGGTCAAAGTGCATTCTTACATCTATTTCATGATTTGTCATTGATTAGCATATATACAGCTTTTATATAAATACAAGGGATTTATTCTTCCCATTAATAGAAATGTTGACAGAAAGGGTGATTCTTAAAGTAAGAATTCTCTCAAAGATCAGTGCTAATATATGAAGGCAATTGGAAGCATTTACAAGTCTCTCAAGGCCCAGTGTTATTCCTTTCAAAATAGGCTTTATTCCCTTCAAAATTAACCCCAAATTCTCTTTAAAAAAAAGAATCTCTAATAAAAGGTCGCATTCTAAAAAAAAATCAACTTTTACAGAAAGGGTATTCTTTGGTATCTTCAACATATTATACACAAAACAAAAGGAAAAATATACACAAATGACATCATTCTACCTATTACAAAATACATACTAAACGAAAGATTTGACGTATCATGTACATTGCAAAGAGTACAATATTCATAAATAGTGTTGGAATGACAAAAGACCAGGACCAAATAGTGGGGGTTCTACATACAAATGCCAAAGTTACCTCCTCTACCAAGGCATGTATTAGTAAGCTAAACATGTAGTTTATTAAATTACACTAAAACATGCCACACAATTGCACAATAATGGAATGGACAAAAGTTAGGTTAATAAAAAATCACAGTCAGCAAGATTTCTTGCTGTGAGTAATTAAAAATAGGGGAGGGAAAACACAGAAGATTCTAAATTACTTGTAAACATTGCTTTTCCAGGGAAAATAGAAAAATAGAAAGACAGAATAAGAATTGAATTGAAACCTACATTTCAATCAAAAGGTAAAATGGATTAGTTGCAAGCTGCTCTTCAACAATGAGAGAGACCCATCAGACAAACATAAACGATAGAAATCACTTGGAAAACCCATGGTGCACTCTAATTGCCCATGTAATAATTACTTGGACTTTTCATGAGGGATCTACACAGTAGAATCAGGGAGAACGCTTTTCACCATTTCATTTATAAATCCATGCTTGCTTTTAAACATTACGCAACACATTATCTGTAGATAGCCAAGAACTATTTTTGATGTAATTTGGTGAATCAAATAAGAATAATATTCAAATAATTGCATGTGCTATAACCAGGTTGAATAACATGAATATCATGTAACATTATGAGTAATTAATGACATTAGGCCTATCAGGTGCATGTCATTGTACATACAAAGATACAGTAATGACATAGAGATTACGGCAAATTCACAATATTGTTTACAAAGTATATGCAGATATGTCAACTGTTCTGGATTATGGTCAAGGTCTGAGCATATGACGATTGTTATGATTTCTCTCAAAAGAAAATATTTGGCTCAGCTGATTGATTATTCAGATTTAAATTTCTATCTTCATGCATATTCTGAAATGGTTGGTATCTATTAAGTCTACTTTGTTCATTATATACATAGTTTGCTCAAATAAAAGAGAATGCTATTATTTTCTTGGAGAATCTAGTGAAGAACATGATTCTTGCTATGTGGTTAGACGTTGCAAAATGTGGCTCTTTTTTCAGGTTCACTTATTTCTGTCAGCTGTTCCAATATTATTTGCATTGGTAGTCCTAGAACACTGAGACATAACAAATTACAAGATCCAAAGATGATGATGATGATGATGATGATGTTTGATAGAATAGAAGCGAGTCCTGAAATCAAACCAAGGTTTCCGACATCCAGGTAGAGAGAATAACAAATTATTCTGACTTGCTTCCCACTTAAGCTTTCAATTCATATTTGTTTAAAAATCATTTGCATATGCTTTTAATTCCAGCTCCTTTCATATCCAAGGAAATATTTACAAAAGTGAAAAGATAATTGTAAAAACTAATACATTTATAAAATGTACTAGATCGTGGAAAAGGAGAAGGGTTAGAATTGAAGATAAAAATTATTGACACAGACAAAGAACTTTGGCAAGATCTACATACTACTCATTTATATACCAAAGATTACAGAATTGTGCAGCATAAATAATTTTCTGAAAAATGACCTACTTTAACTTGCTTCAAATTTAATCAGAATTATCAAGTTATTGATTACTGAGTCATAGATTCAGGTTCAAAATGAAAGATTGTATTTTACCATGTCTTTGTTCAACTAATGTTATTCAAACTATTTTTGCAGCAAGTGCACAAGAACGAGGACTAACATGTCTTCTTCATTATTATCACTCCACAAATATCTAAGGCTTTGAGGAGTAAATCATTCAGCTTTATTATGGAATACAAAAATATAAATATCTACACAATAATCTATAATCTAAATCATTCTGCATAATTGTTTTGGGTTTGCTTAGAATTGTTGATCACAGAAAAAAATTGATATGAATGTGATGCTCAGTATTGCTCCTCATTCTGACAAGTTTTGCCCACTACCAATATTGAGTACCTCTAAAAATTATAAAAAAATAAACTACACTCTCATTGCTTTTGTCTCCAGGTTGCTCTCCAATCAATAGAATCAAATAATTGCTGGAAGCTCTCTCCAACAAAAAATATAACCAGCTAAGCAAAAAAATAAGTTGAAATGACAAAAATTAAAAATTGTATTAGATCCTATGCAGCATTATATTACATCATAATGTTCTCATTAATATTAGCCTTCCATCACATTTGAATCATGCCTAATTCTTTGTGACCAACCCAATGTCCAATGCATTTTTTAAATAATAAAAAAGGATGGCTTCATTGAATTTCTTAAAATGCTTTACTAAAGAAATTGCTACTGGCCTAACTAATATATCCAATCCTATAAATACCTATGGCTGAATACCCCTGTTCATCACTCAGTATCTGCAAAATCTGAACATCGAACATGGCTTTCGTGATACAGAGTTTGATGGAGGCCTACTACATGAAAATTGAAAACTACACTTCTCAATTCATTACATATTACAGAACTGAAATGATACCCATGAGGGTTCCACGAATAAAGCTTTTGTTACCCTACTTTTCTCTTTTCCATCTATGGCAGTTCTAAAAAGATACATTGATTGCATAATCACAAACGAGTCTCATGAAACAAATTTTGTTTCAGGGTATTATTACAAAATTATTGTTTGGTTATCAATAATTTTCTCTATACTTTTCTAACAAGACTAGCATGACACTAGCATGAAATGGCTGCTATTTCAAATGATCTCATATACCACCTTGTATGGGGTTACAAGTTCAGATAAAAACCTTTTAAAAACCCTCAACTATCCTGCATCAACTCAGTGAAAGCTATTGCAGTAAAAATCAAACATTCTCTAGAAGCTCCTACATGAAATAAGATTATAATGGAAAGATGTTGGGATATGTCAAAATTGGACAGATAATCAATAAATGTGGTTTTCCAATCTTGGGCAAAGTCAGCCTACCAAGGGCAAGATAAGACACATATGAGTTGCTCTAAATGAGATTAAGGAGAAGAAAAATAGATAGCCAGGATCTATTTTTGCTGATAAAATCATGTATTGATCACTATAAATCACATATGAAAGATGAAATTATCAAGTAGGATGAAAATTCTGATATTCACCTTTTTCATCATGCTGTGAGATAATTTCAGCAGCACAGGAAGGTAAACTAAAACTGTCTCGATTAAATATTTGCATATACTACAATTTTTTTTGGTAACTGTGTTATTTGCATTCAAGAGAGTAATAGGTTTGTATTCAGAATGAAACATATATTACAGCAAATTTTAAAAAGTTTGATGGTCACATCTTTAAAAAAAGAAAAAAAGAATTGAATCAATCATGGGACTGGCAGTTTCTAAAGAAGGTAAATATATAACAGTTGATTGATCAAACTTGTGAAATAAATTACTAAAATAATCTTGAATGAATTGATTTCTTAGTTCTTTCATATGATAATGAGAACCCAGAGAATACTTCTCATCTCAAGCTTCCCATATAGCAAGAGATCCAAGTATTCATAAATAAGAATAAAGACAGGAAAAAAGGATAGATCAATGTAAGTGTATGCTAATCTTGATTACATTCATATCTTGGACTGATTTTTACATAGTACTTCTTTATTACTGTGGAGCAAGACCAAACAGGCTAACACACACTGTTCATAATTTAACTTAATATTCACCACTTCTACTCCTTATGAAAGATTATGCTAAATAGATTTCACCTTTTTCATTTGTAAAAATGTTTTAACAGTGTCTTGTTTTTCACTCCACAGTGGATGGATTATAAATAGTTTGAAATAGATAAGCTGGGAATAATTGCGAGTGAAATTTTCTCTACAGAAAACTCGATTGATAATCCCCAATAACTCTTATAACAACAGCATCATTTGACAATTTTACTTCCCATTTTTTAAGAGTCTTGCCCATCAAAAAAAAAAAATAGAAAATTCCAGTTGATATTTAGGTACATTACATGCCATATCAAAATCAAACAATTGCTCACAGACAAAGAGCTTTTGGTATAATATAAAGGAACTATTTCTACCTTTGATATACTACCTTTGATATAAATACTTATCCTATTACAGTGTACCCCTATATGTGAGGCTTTGGCATATGCTCATGGGGAATCACAACTCACTGAATTTGTGACCACATCATACTTACATTTCCCGAACTTGCGATCTTTACTAATTTTTGTCCTTGTAAAAATATTCTTTACACTTTCAGCCAATGTTATAGAATGTAAAATGGCAACTCCAGCCCACTCTTCTCATGTGCCCCTCCACACTGCACATGTGGACATTTATTTTTACCTCAATGCACAGTTAGAGGCAATACAAGGAGAGTAAGAGACAGAAATGGCCTGGACTTCACATTTAATTCACCTGTTTTATAAGCCAAGAAATACAAATACAATCTGGTTTTAAAACAGCAGATTATTCAACAAAGCAGTTCCTTTAGAAATGGAAAAATACAAAATATTTGTTTTGTTATTTTGAAAGTATATTACATTGTATTCAATATTTGATTAAATCTGATCATCAAAAATGAAAAGCTTAGCTATTTGAGATCACTTCCAAATGCCAAAAATATCAGAATGTATCTTGTCATAGTGGCTATCCAAAGATGGATGGATTGGAATGATCAAACTTCTTGATTTGAAGCTAAACCATTGTTGAGATCCATATTATGGGCAGTTTATGTTATAAGAAAAACAATAAGATGAAACAACCAGAGATGATTGCATAATCCCAGACTAAAGCCATCGAGCCATTGGTCAGTCGGTCAGCGCTGATTACATGGCACCCTGGGAAGTGCCCTCTATGGTTGGTTCTGAATGATGCTCTGACTGGCTAAAAATTGGTGACCCCCTGATTTGAGCCCCTAAGGTTGGTTCCGAATGATGCTTCGCTGACCAATGTTGGGTTGTCAGAGCTGATTAAATGATCCCGACTAGAGCTCGACTGGCTGCTAATTGGTCAGTCAACCTGGATTACACATCACCCTGACGGAAGCCCACTATGGTTGGTTCTAAACAATTATCAACTGACCGATTGTTGGTCAGTTGGCGCTGATTACATGACCCCTCGAAGGTTGGTTCTGAATGATGCTCCGACTGGCCGCTAATTGGTCGGTCAGCACGGCTACACAACACCCTGACTGAAGCCCTTTTAAGGTTGGTTCTGAATGACGCTCCGACTGGCCGCTGATTGGACAGTCAGATTTGATTACATGACCCCCTGACTACTGCCCTCTAGGGTTGGTTCTGAATGATGCTCCGACTGGCCATTAGTTGGCATCATCATCATAGGATTGTGAGTCATCATATGTTTCAACTGCTCCATCGTCAACTGGCCCATCTTGCGTCGGTTTGCCAGTGCCTGGCTCTCCATTCTATACAAAAGGTAAAAGGGAAGAGAAAGTAAATCATGTTCAGTGAATAATAAAACTAAGTAAACATTTTTACATCAAGATTTTTCAATTATGTACAACAAAGAGAATGTTACAAACAGAAATTTTGTAGGATCATCTTTTGTGAAAAAATTCCATACTTTGTTGGTGGCTTGACAGTTTGCCTTTCTCGTTCCCCTACATTCAATTTTACAGAGTCCATCTAGAAATAGAATAAAATTATGTTTTGATAAAGCTAATGTTTCTGCTGGAAGACAGATGTAATCTATTGCAATAACTTGCATGATGACTACTTCTGAACTACCATGTTTCTTTTACATTCTATGCAAATGATACTCACAGATCTCCAATTGTATGACTGGCATCATCATCAGGATCCCTCTCATCTTCAATCCCATCATCATCTCCTCCCAGCTCATCACCTATGGCAGCATTCCGCACTCTCTCCTCTACATCCCCAATATCTTCTTCCTCATCTTCCTCCCCCCTCAAACCCTGGGAATAAGTCTCTCTTGCTTCCCTTCCCAAAGCTTCGGCTTCTTCCTCAGCCTCTCTCGCGAAGCGTTCCTCGTCCGCCCTCCGGAACCGCTCCTCAGCCATGAATCTTTCGCTCTCCTCGCTAGCGAAGCGTTCCCGCTGGTCGACGCGGTAATGAACCTCCCCCTCGGTGCCTACTCCTGGAGACCGTTCCCTACCAGGGGGGTACACATCTCTGCGCGTATCTGGCTGGGGTGCACTACCGCAATGAGGGTACGAGTCTCTATCTTCATCAGGGAACGGGTCACCGGGTCGCTCACCACCGGGGTAATCATCCCTATCATCTGCATCCAGCATGTATCTCTCCCTCTCCTCCCCGGGATAGGTCTCCCGTTCTTCTCCAGGGTAACGCACTCGGCCCTCATCGGGATATTCATCTCCATCAAGGTCTTCTTCTTCATTGTCTAACACCTCAATGGCATGGTCTGCTGCTGCCGCTGCAGCATCACTTAACAATGGCAAGCTCCCACCCATTGGCTGTAAAGAAGACATAAAACAAATATTATTAAAGTCAATAAACCCGTCAAAAGGATTTCTCATCTAAGCAACTATGGGTAACACTAACCTTCTGCAAACTCTTTTCAAAATACAATTGATTGAATGACTAAATACATGGTTCGAAAGAGGTTCATCGTGGTGAAGAAAAATTGAAGAAAGTTGATCAGTTGTCTCACGATGTGCAAACGTAGAACGTTAGTATAGTGACGTTTCGGCTGCTATATACTGCTAGCCTTTATCAAACTATATGAAGACAGGCTACGCTGCGCGCGCCTTATATTGCCTCGGGAGCAGCCCGGGGCGATCGGGTGTGTGTTCCTAGTGCTGTGATTGGTTGTTGCCGTTGACCAATCAGCGGTCGCGCTATTGTTCCCCGCCGAGTCGGTCGGCGAGGGCTGTCTCACAATTGTCTCACAATTTTTTTATTATATATTCATCAAATCTATCATATGACAGAGCCTTTACAAAATAATGTTAGATTTTGCAATTTTCAAGACCCCTACCACGTTCTGATTACATGGAGGGGGGGGGGAAGGGGACAGAAGAAAACAATTGGACCACACATTTTGTTCTTTATTCTTAATTTCTGAGTAATACAAAACTTTTAGACAAACATTTGTTTTTATCTGAATTTCCTAATGATCAAACATTTCATCACTTTTTAAAATAATTTCTACATACAATAATTTCTACATAGTACACTTTTCATTTACATAAAAATATAAAATTTAATTGTGTCGAAGTAAGACATGTGATTCAAATAACTCAGTCTTCTAGGAGTAAAAAAAATAATCATGTTCTCTAAAACTTTCTGGGATAAATTGATAGACGGCCATTGAAGTCCAGGCGCCTGACTGCCCTTGGAGCCTTTCACATGTTTTTTTTTTAATTTGTACTTTCATATAAAATGTGCTCCTAACGTGGCTTTACCCTTAGAATAAAATGAATAAAAGGGCTGCAAATTCCTGCACAACATATATACATTTTCCACAACCTACAAGACCATATACGGGCAACCTCTTGACATAACTCACATGCATGTGTGTCTCAAGGTTGAGTGGCATGTCATCTGGCACCAGCATTTCAGCTGACTTTCTGATGGGCGTGGTCGGCGTGTTGGGTGTGCTCGGAGGTGTGTTCAGACTGTAAGAAGATAATGACGGTCTGTCAGCAGGTTATTTCAAAAAGCTCATGCAATTCTACCAGGCAACAAGTATTAACAACATAGACAAGCAACAAGAATGTTTCCAAGCAAGTTTACACATGCAACAGAGAGCGAAGCATTGATGATGTTGTTGACAAGCTTTTTATGTAGCTAAATTACACATACAAATTGAACATACAAATATTTAAATACTGTCTCCGGCACCTCCTTTCGGTGGCAGAAACAGAATAAGAATGCTGAATAAAAGAGCAACAGAACATCTATGCGAAGTAAAATGTTGGTTTAATCGGTTGGCTAAAACATATTATTTCGATACTTCAAAGTTTTTTTTTTCGAATGCACATAAAGGAAAGAAAAAACAAGACTACATCACACAGTATATTAAATTTTTCATATAATGTCATGCATGATCATGGAATATTCCTATTTAACAATCTAATGGAAACGTATCAGCAATATTGTAAATGCATTCAAATTATGTAGTGATGCTATCAAACAAGCTTGTTGTCTCTATTCCATTGACACATGATTAATTTTCACAAAATTTAATCATAGATAACAATTTTACATTGACATTTATTGAATGGATAATTAAATATATTTAACATTTCTTCAATCACGGCCACATATTACATGCACTTTTAGCTACCTTCTTCTTTATCTTAATATCTTGAGATCTTTCTTCAAACATGTGTACACATTGCAGATTGCCAGACTCCCATAAAATAATAAATTTGATTGCAAGTATAACTCACCTTCCCATTCTCTGTGGTCTTCTCTTCATGAATTCTATCTCATCTACGGTCCACACAGCACCCTTCACGTTCTCCACTCGCACAAAGCACTTTTGAAGACTAAGGTTGTGACGTACAGCATTCTGAAATGTATCAAAGGAATGCACATTCACATTATTTCATATTGATAACAAATCCTGCTTATGACAGGCAATTGCAGACCTGGGCCCCGTAACATAAAGGTTTGCGATTAATTGCTATTTAATTTTGCGATCAATTGCAAACTTTAGTACATGATTTGCCATAGAGCAAGTAATCGCAAACCTTTATGTTACGGGGCCCCGGAGTAGTTGAGAGCAGAAATAATTGCCAAATTCCAGTTAAAGGCCTTTGTAGATTATGTAGAGGTAGTCTAAATGGCATAACAATTAACATCGATAATACCCAAAACAATATTAAATGAGTTCTTATATTCATAGAAGGTGTTGCTAGAAATTTCAACATACTCTTTCTTCGAGGTACAGACCTGTTAGTGAAGCAGATCAAATTTGATTTATAAACATGCATTTCTTTTTAAATTTTGATCTACTATCAAGAAATTAAGCCCAAGATAATCAATGCAACAACAAATAATCATCAAGGACTCGAGAAAACTTACTATAAATCATTAAGATATCATTGGTAGTCTATTTCAAGTTAAAAGGTCTTGATGCCAAGAGAAATACCTCAAATATGATACATCAATTACTCATATTTTATGTGAAACTACTTAGCATAAACCTATCAAGCTCCACTATTAATTATCTAGCAGAATGAAGCCTAACTCAGTAATCAAGACTGTATTTATGAGGACAATCAATGGTCATTAAATCTATGATCCCATTAAAGGAAAGATGGTCATCTGTATGTAGATGATTATCTATCACGAACAATAGCTAAAGTAGCAAACACTGTTGATGAATGTACCATCTTGCATCTACCTTGGTGTGCATATTTTTATCTTTATTTTCAGATGTTGTTAATCATAAATTTTAGTGAATTGAAACTTTCATCAATCACTGGTAGAAGACATATGGTCATGCATTGATTCTAAACAGGTGAAGACATCAACTTTTGTGACTGTTTAACTTATTAAAACATTGAGATTTATGAAGGTTAAATGCTTGCTGAAACACAAAGAAATGAATTGAAACATGAATTCAAGCCAGGATGCCATTGTATTGTATTCAATAATATGTTGAGTAGTTCTTTTGTTCAAAAATACTTAGACTGACCTAGATAGATATTTTTTTGCATCTTTCTATGTTTTAAAGCCTGACAAAACAGAGATATGGAGTACTATATGAGAATTTCTGATTTGCTCATTATTCTATGTTACTCTATGAAATCCAGATGAAACTGAAAACTCTCTCTGAAGATAATCCAAGACTTTGGGAACATACAAACTTTACATCAATTTCTCTTCACATGATAATGTCCAATAATCAACTTTTGAATAATCAGAGTCTTCTACAAAATACAACCTACCTTCCAGGTGGCAGCATTTCTCCTGAAGTATGCAAAGGTTCTAGTGAACCAGTTATAGATCTCATTGAGTGTGAGTTGACGATCAGGTGCATCGATGATAGCCTGTCTAATGAGGGCAGCATACGTGAATGGAGGCCGCACATCTGTATTCTTGTAGAAGTCTGAGTTGTGATGAATTTCTGCTATGAAAGGGAACATGACAAATGTGAAGGAGAATGAATGAAGATGACATGTGGACAGTAATAGGTGTCGGTGCTATGAAACAATGGATTCTGAAAAGTGGTTTCATTTCGAATAACAATTTTCTAATTTTCATATAATCATGGCTTGAGAATACACTACATAATTTCTACCACCCACAGTTGTTATTCACATAATGTAACTGGTATAGAACAAATTATGAACAGGCTCCTTCCACAAATCAGTCAATCAATCTCTCTGCTTTTCTCTCCCTTCCTAACCATACATTTGGAC
>BQKZ01005314.1:44028-61196 GCA_036244855.1 Temnopleurus reevesii | reverse complement strand
CCCCCCCCCCCCTCCCTGACCGAAATTCAGATATGGATCTCATCCCCTATAAATGACAAATACTTACTTGAGGAAAGCCGGGAAGTCATCACATACTGTCTCACAGCCAGGCCACTTGCACATACCGTGAGCATACAGAGGATGATTGTTAGGATTTGCTAGTCTGTCCTCATGAGGGATCCTGCCAAAAAATATCCATGAGTTCTAATTAATATACTATCAATGTCATAATGATCAAACATAAAATTGTGGTATTTTGGACAAGATCAAGACTATTGATTTCAATTAGACTTCTGGAGCTTGGTACCTTCAAGAATACAAAGAATAAAATCATGCCTGGAACAACAACTGACTCATATTCCCAAAATTTAAGACTGGGTCTCTCATCCCGCACTTTTAGCCAGTTTTTCCCTGAGCAAGAGTCTATGGCAGAAAAAAAAAAATTCAAAAAATTATGCAACATGGCTTAGGACGGTATCTTTCTACTTCTCTTGAGAAGCCCTTCAAAATAATTTTTTTTTAAATCTCTCAAAAACAATTTACAGTATATTGCGTTTCTCTTTCATCACCTTCCACTGCAAGGATTTTATTTTCATTCTGAGCTTTGATTTTAATCCCACGATTCCTTACAGATGAAGCCATTCAATAGCAATGTGGGTTTTGAGTATTCTTAAATTGAAACTTAAGAACAAATCTACAGGAAATTGCATCCTCCGCAACAAGTGATAAGAATAGGTATGCAATATGAGTAGGAGTGACAAAGGTTACAGACATGTTAAACGACTTCTATTCAAGCATTCACAATAGCTACATCCACACAAAAGAAATATCCTTCTCTCTTAATCTGCAGATAAATGTCAAACAAGTGTCGTGCCTATACAGTGAACATAATTGGAACCTACATTCTGTTGTGTTCATTAGGCTATTGTGAATGTTTGTATGAAGTATATTATTTTGCCTTATTCCTTTATCTCTTCTGCTAAAAGTGATGGGACCTTCGTTGGTATTTGTTGTAATATTCCTACCACGCCCACCGCAGATCTTATGACTGGCTTACGATCTAATCTTCAACGAAAGCGTAATTGTATCTCTAAGAAGTATTCAAACCCATAGAAAATATTTCATTGAGATTCTGAATACTCCTACGACAGTACACAAATGGCAATTACTTCATTGCAAAAGTGTGATGTTGAACAATGTATCTTACATGAGGCCCTGATGTGTGAGAAGGAACCCTGGATGTAGATGCGATCCCTCAAGCAGACCGTTCATCATATGACGATGATGACCACCAAGACCAGGTAACATGTTGGTCACGGAGCTGGTTGGAACTCCCTTGCTTTCTTCCGGCGTTGCGACCTCCTTCCACAACGACTGGAGCTCAGACACAGACATGGCTGGTAGAAGAAAAATTATGACATTGAAATTCTGGTTATGACGGATTTCAAGAATGAATTGCAAAATATGAAGACTAAAGAGCTGGTTGCAACTCCCTTGCTTTCCTCGGACGCTGAGACCTCTTTCCACATTGACTGGAGCTCGGACACAGACATGGCTGGTAGTAGAAAAAAAATATTGTTCTAAAATATAATTCACTTTGATCTCAATAATTAATACTCTGCATTGGATTTTATGGAAACTAAACGCAATACTTTTAGGTACTTTGATGTTCTTTTCTGCTTTATTTTGAAAGAATTATTTTTAAATCTTTGACCATGTGAATCTGTTTGAATTTATTAACAAATGTTTTAATAGAGGGTGGTCCTGTAAAAAGGAATTCTTATATAGATAGCAAAGACAAAAACAATTGCTTTAATTTCTATTACATAGAAAGAGTACTTCCTGAAGGACAGTTACAGAAATTTGATTCCACTTCCCCTATTTCCATCTTGCATCAATTTATACAGTAATGATCATTGAGGCCTACCAAAATATCAGTCCTAGATGGTATAAAATCATCTAGACACATCATTTTCCTGTTGGGTGAATTGCATTACATCCCATAAATTTTGCCTTTTTCTAATATAAATAAACACTGAAGACTCGGTGCAAGCCTGAGCAATAATGAACAAAGTTATAGTTCCGTTTCATTTGAAATCAAACCAATAACCTTATGGCTACTAGACAGGAATAATACTACTAATCCATCCATATGTCTGAAAGCATAGTACCATTTCAATTCATATCGTAGCGTGAGGCACAGATTAATATCTCAAAATGAGATTGTTTTTTTTCTTTGGGAGGTGTTTTTTCTTGCACAAGATTCGGATCAAGAGATGAACCCTTTGACACGCAGCATCACATACCTTGCTGTAATCTTGGTGGCAGCATCATTTGTCCAGAGGCAACAGCTTGTTGCTGTGCTTGTAGCTGGATCATATGAGCTTGCTGCAACGCCAGACTGTGGAGTTGTTGCTGGTGTGGTGAGAGCTTTGATTGGGCTTTGCCAGCATCACCACTGGCCGCTGCAACAGCAGCCGCTTGCATCTGCTGCAACAATGTTGCCTGTTCCTGTAGCTGGAAGAAGCACATTCAATTCGAACAAATTTTATTTTCATCTTCACATGAATTATATATACAAAACGTTGGTAATGCAAAATAATTCAATGGTATTTTCCACCAAATCAAGGACATCTACATAGGAAATTCATTGAATAATAAGAAATAAATAATTCTAAATGCACATAGAAAATTTGAGGACAGAGACTTTTGAATTCTTTTTTATTAAATAAAATTTTAAGTTGACATAAATTTGAATGAAAACCACAGGAATTAAATAGTTACATAGAAGGTTAGACAAATGTCTTAATAACTAGTTTCTTTATGGCTTTGAAATTGTGGCCAAATTTCTTGCAAAAAGGAAATTGGTGTTTAGTTTTCTCTTAGTTTTAACCCTTAACTGTGTAAGCAGCATTCTAGGAATATGCTAGATCACCAATCAAATTATAAATTCAGTGAGAGAGAGAGAGACAGACAAACAGACAAACTGGTCAAAAGAGCTGAAGATGAAAAGGTTTTACAAAAATACGTCAATAAGATGTTTGTATTACTGTCTAGGATTGACCTATAATATCACCATCTGAAAGACACATCCAAGGATTTCACCAACATATATTAACTCAAATAAATTTTTTAAGTCAGCTTTGTTTATGGTGCAGCCACAACAATGAGAGGAGCACCGTGCCATATCATTTATAAATTTTCTTGTACCTCAATCCTAGCCGACACTTGCAGATTTCTCGACATTTGTATTAGAGGTACTTGTTTAATCATGGAAAAATTATTACATTCAGTAGATATTTTCAAGTTCTGGTGATGGAAAAAACTGAAAAGGCATTCATTTCATGCCAAGAATTACAGAAATACAGGGGCATTTCAACAAAGTTGTTTAAGAAGTTCAGAGTTTACAATTCACATACTCTTTGATGAATTATCTAAATGGATACTTGTAAAATAATGAACTTTTTACTCATATATCAATACTCCTAAAGAAGGTTTAAATTTAGACAATAATATAGGCCAATTTGTTGTTAAAGCTCAATTAAGCATGTAATATAAACTATGTCCCATTACAGAATATGTGTACATGGCAAACATAGTAAATTCAGGGGTGTTGCTATGGTTTTGACCCTGGACAATTGAAAAGTGATTTGAATAAACCTATTGTAAATCTGATGGTTTAAAACCTTGGAAACAGGTATAATTTAGCATGATTGCTACATACATACGTCACCATTCATTATCAGGCAATTCTGTATAATATATTCCAAATTAAGCATACCTTACTATAGTTTGAATTTATAGCAATTTTGTTAAGGACCTGGCAGTGAATCTATCTTTACTTAAATTACAAATGAAAATCTATTACCCAAATATGCATTAAGTCGAGAATATATGATAAAATTGAATATAACTGTAGAAACATTTTGATGTCAATAGTTGATCGTTGACAGCTCTATAGCAAATCTGGCTGTGTTATAGGTTTTGTGACTACTCTTTACAACTAATTATCTGTCAAACGTTTAGTAATTGTACACCAATTTCCAATGACAGAAAAGTTCCTCACTATAAATATTTTTTTCCACTTCACATCAAGTGAAAATAAAACTAGTTTGATCAATGACTTTATTATAGCAGTGATATCTTGTTATTAATCATCTTATTCGTGAATCACAATGAGATCATTATAGGACTCATTAATACCATTTATTAATCCCCACAAATAAAACTGTGTATCAATTGCATGACCAACCCTCAATTAGACCGATGAACAAATCGACTAAATGGTATTCAGAAATGGTCATTATAAATTTTCCTGAGAAGTCCTTTGTTTAGCTGAACAAACAAAATGCAATTCTTGGTTTCACTTCTCACACAAAGCAATCCATACCACACAATATTCAGCCTCTACATCTCTTTGTACTTCAAGAGACTGCGAAAGAGAGATAGAGCGAAAAAGGCCCGCAACAATCGCCTGATTATTTTGGAAAACTACCAAGGCCAGCTCGTTGTGTTTACATTCAGCGAGCATCTTGTTTACATTAGGTGATGGTTGTTTTCTTTATTTCCCTTCCCGGAGCGCAGTTTTGTTTGTGATGTAAACATCATGGGACCATGATTGAGTGCGCTGGCATGGCTTTTCTCAGAGGGTGATTGGGGAACAAGGGGAAGAGATGGAGAGAGCGGAGGAGAGGGAGAGGGAGCAGAGAAGAGATGGAGCAGGGATGGATGAAGGGGAGAGAAAAAGAGGAGAGCAAAGGTAAAATAGTCCAGGCAAGAAATGTTTGCGATAAACAAAAAAAGGCTTGGCTTGGCATCGGCAGTTATGCATGCGCTTCTCTCATGATGATTGCAATATACAAGATAAACATTGGGTCACACACTGGGGCAGCAGATAATTGGATTTAAAGGGAGGCACGCTGCTAAATTGACAGCATCTTAATTCAACCAAATAACAATCTGCATCAGAAATTGGGAATCTTCCAATATTTGCTGGAATGCTTGTATTATTTTATATCAGCCTAAAATCGTGGTTCAGCGCAAGAAATGATTAATTGCAGAGAGAGTAGTAGTGGTATGTAATATTGAAGGAAGTCTACATTCTTTATTCCTCGCCAAATCAACAATTACTGGCATTATGAAAATAAAGATATTAAAACAAATATGTATCCCTTTCTATTTCCTATTGAAAGAAAACCAATAACTGTATGCTGCTTGAGAATAATAGATGAAATTTCCATTCCAGCATGTTGCAGAAAGCACGCATTAGAAGCAAAAGGCCAGTAGTCTTGCCTGGCCAAAGATTCTCTGCCAAGTAACCACCCCGAGTGGAAGGGGGAATGATCGCGATAAGGCCATTACCCACCTGCTGCTGCTGCAAGAAGGACTGCTGTTGTAGGACCAACTGCTGGAGCTGTTGCTGGCTGAGGACCTGCCCCTGTAACAAGCTCTGCATCTGTTGTCCAGACAAGGTCTGGGGTGCTCCAGGGGGTAGGAGGAGGTGCTGGAGCTGCACGTGGTGGTTGGACTGAGCCCCTCCAACAGCACCCCCTGCAGGCACTGGGCCCTTCTCACTCCCGCTCAACATGGAGAGGGCATCTGATTTCTGGTACGGAGAATAAAGAATATAATAGATTGTGATGATAATCTGGACAATAATTGTTGGAATTGCAAAACTTAAATAATGATTATGTTTGTTTTATAAGAAATATTTTTACATAAATGTGAAGATTTCAAGGAAGGAAGTCTATGAATAATATTCAGTTCTAAAGTTCTGTCTTAGGGCCTAAATAAACTTTTGTTCAAAGACCTACAGCTGCAAAACTAATTGAGCATATATGTGAGTTAATTAACTTCCATACACGGATTGAAATTAGACTGATGAAATTACACAAATAAAACAAAGAGATAAATAATTAACTGATCACTAATTATTCAATTTCCTCCCTTGATTTTGAATCATGTGATTGCAAACTGTTACATAAATTGGTACTCCTCTCATACATGAGTCTTCTCAACTAGATACAGTCGCGCTGAATCCTCCCTGCTTCAATATGAATGCCATTTTAAAAAGTAACGAAGAGGGTATTATTACCTTTGGTGTATCGGAGTATGATCTGACATCATTTTCTGAATTGATGCGCTGTTTGGAGTCAGGTGAAGCGCCGGCACTGCTTGCTAGGGTTTCACTCATGGGGTCTGGTGTCCTACCATTCAACAGTCACCACCAGGAACTGCACAGTGAGAGGAGAAACGAGATGGAGATGGATCGTAATTAAGTTCTCTCACCCAAACGGAGATAAAATACAGTGTGTGAAAATCACGCAAAATGGGACCGTGTATTAATTGACTGAACCCTTTTTTTATGTAATATTCATCAAGCTCACGATTACGACAGATCACATATTTATGCATGTTGAAACACACTCTGCATACAATGTAACTGTTCAACCTGAAATTTTCTTGATGGTTTTATGTTTGCATATTTCTGGTCCTATATCTTGGTGAAAATTTCCACGAAGTATGATCTGCATTATAAAAATTAAACATGCATTGAAACACTGTTGAAACAAAAAAATTTCTGCACGCAAAAATATTGGCTTATGCAGTAATACAGTGTAATGCTTTTGGAGAAAGAGAAACAAAGATTTGATTGGTCAGGGCTTGATCATAACTTTCTTGATACACCCTTTCACGTAAAAAGCATTTTAATAACAACGTTTAAGAAAGAACAGCGAACAATTCCATTTTCTTTTGCATTTTTCTCCCTCTATATGGAAAACAATATTTTCTTATGGCATTTAAGTCTTCCAAATTTAATGAGAAAAGGCTGGGAAGTGTCAGCGACATTGTTGACATGCCAGGTTTGTTTGCGTTAGTCGCTGCACAAACTCCCGCTTGGCGCTCAAGACAAACATCGCTAGGTGCTGATGAAGGGGAGGCCTGGGTTTAATGCGTGAGGTAAATCCAATGAAAAATAAACAACGCAACTTGGGGATGCAGGGGGAGAAAGGGAAAAGTAGACCGGAGGAAGGAAGGCGCGGTTTTACAGGTGTAAGCCGTGGCGACTAAATTGATATTTTCGCTGCAGGGCGATCCTTGCCGAGGTACGCAATCATGGTTTAGGAAGGGGATTTGTTTTTTGGGGCCGGGGCTTGTATATGGCAATTATCTCTGGTTGTTTGTTCAGATGATAAATCATGCAATGACAGATATTGCAGAGAGCGGTAATGCGAGAAATGAAATCATTGTTTGTGTTTGTCTCCTGTCGACGTGTGTGTTATAGTGTCGTGTGCAGCTAGCCCGCAGTTGAAGCAGGCTTGCTTCTCTTTATCTTCATTGCAACTCATGATGAACGTAATCTTGACTTGTTTTGCCCTCCTATAGAAGCAATGAGAAGACAGTTGTTTGTTACTCAATGTTAATCAGAAGAGGATGTGATATGCAGGATCCCAGACGAAAACGGATTAAAATGTTACTTAGTTTTTGACAGTTGGCAATGCCTCAGACAATAGTATTAAGAGAGTAACATAACAAAAACAAATTAATGGGTATTTCCACACAAGGCTAAGATATGACAGGAATAATAATTTCCAAATAAATGCAAAGTTTTGCATGCTATCATCTGGGGAAGGGGTAACAGAAGAACAAAAAGAAGTTCATATAAACACAATATCCATTATATTTGTTAAAACAGTGAAATTTTCTAATCAAGGAATGACAAATAATGTGAACATTGTTTGTTTTAAATCAATGTGGTTTACAAGTGATCACTAATCTAATCACCCACTTTCTTGAATTCCATCTAATTTCATTTCAGACACAATCTTTAATGCAAATCAACATAGCCACATCTCTTTTGGGGACGGACTGAGTAAATAATCGCTCTTAGCTGAAATCTGCAAGCCTCCATAATGCAATTCCTTTCATTTTCAACATTTGAGCCTTCTGTTTCTCCCTCCTTCATCCCCCTCATCCCAATAAATTGTGAATTCATTTCAGGACCATACCAGCCAATTATCAACTGAGTAGCCAGGAGGCGTCATTTTCCAAATAGCACCAACCATCATCGATTGCTCTTCATCATCAGTCAAAGAATATAGAAATGTAATTACTTCAACGATTATCCACTCGAGTGGCTCAGGATTACCATGATTCCCAAAGAATTAAGAGAGAAGGGAGAAATCTTGGCATAGATAAGGGAAGGAAGATTCAAAAGAATATAGCCCCAATGTATCTTGAGATTTATCTCTTTGAATAAGTTATGAGCTGGATTGAAATTTTAATTGTCAGCTTATAATTGGACAAATATCTTGATATTGTGATAATCCTGCCATTAGTGTTTACATAATATCTCACTTTGCAAACGTGTGAACATTTCATCTAAGATAATTTCAAGCTTTTAATGAACTATTCTATGAGCATGGAATGATATGTTCTCTGTAAAACAATCAAGTTCGGAGACAGAGCGAAAAATGCATCTGATTTCCAACTGAAAGGTAGTGGATGCTCTTTAGATGAGTGAAACTATTAATTATTATTGTATAACTATCTTAGGCCACATAGTGAAAGATCAATTATGGACATAACATGTTCATTTCATATGAAAAAAAGGATTATTCTCAATTAAAAACTGATGACTTGCCCTGCATAATGGCATATGCAACCATGTACCTCAGTCACACATGAAAATTCAAATTAGAATTCAGATATGAATGGGGCCCCTTCACTGGTTTCCTCCTCTCTCTCTCCCTTCACACAGAGATAGAGAGAGATTTATAGGATGAAGGTTAATCAGCTACACATGAAAAGTCAAATTAGAATTCAGATGTGAATGGGTCCCCTTCACTGGTTTCCTCCCGCTCTCTCTCCCTTCACACAGAGATAGAGAAGGATTTATAGGATGAAGGTTAATCAGCCATTACCCCATCCTGACCCTAAGCCAGGCTTGAAACAAGAGATGATGAGACAAAACATGGTCTTGACCAAGTTTGTTGTCCTCTTTTCCTGTTTTTGTTTTGTCACTGACGAGGTCAACCAGCAGGGGTGAGTCTGATGATCAACCAGAACGGTCTGGGATTTCAGACCCGCCTCAAGTTAGGATGAAAAAAATCTTCCCTCAGTCTCATGTGATGCCTGATGTCACAAATCACGGCAGGAAAATGATCATTATTTGTTTTCCATATGAACTAAATTGCAAAANTCAGAGTCTTCTACAAAACACAACCTACCTTCCAGGTGGCAGCATTTCTCCTGAAGTATGCAAATGTTCTAGTGAACCAGTTATAGATCTCATTGAGTGTGAGTTGACGATCAGGTGCATCGATGATAGCCTGTCTAATGAGGGCAGCATACGTGAATGGAGGCCTCACATCTGTATTCTTGTAGAAGTCTGAGTTGTGATGAATTTCTGCTATGAAAGGGAACATGACAAATGTGAAGGAGAATGAATGAAGATGACATGTGGACAGTAATAGGTGTCGGTGCTATGAAACAATGGATTCTGAAAAGTGGTTTCATTTCGAATAACAATTTTCTTATTTTCATATAATCATGGCTTGAGAATACACTACATAATTTCTACCACCCACAGTTGTTATTCACATAATGTAACTGGTATAGAACAAATTATGAACAGGCTCCTTCCACAAATCAGTCAATCAATCTCTCTGCTTTTCTCTCCCTTCCTAACCATACATTTGGACTGGAAATATAAGTCTAGAAATTACCTGATATCATTAAGCCTATTGAACATGATAAGAAAAGCTTCACTATTACTTGTAGGAATGGTGGTGATTGATGCTAATCTCCAATTTGACCAGAATATGAAAGCAAAGAGCATTACCTGTGCTAAGCGACAGGCCATACTTCTCGCTGTTCCGTCTCCTGATTGGTCCGCCAGGTGTCACATGATGAGACGTGAGCTTGTGTGATTGGTTGTTCCCAGGGTGCTTCTGCTGCTGTTGTTGCTGCTGCTGTTTGATATGTATGGGACTACAGAGAGCTTGGCTCATGAGAGACTGTACAGCGGCCTGGGTGGAGACTGGGATCAGGGGTGGAATCTTGGGTGTACCGCTGGCCATGGAGACGTGGTAGGGTGCTGAGGCAATGGAGGTGATCGGTACCGGAGGCGTGCTCGGGGGAACCATCGGTAATGATGGCGCTGTGTGCTTGACCACCGATACAGGCTTGGAAAGGGATGGTGATGACTGCTTGAAGACACATATATAAAAGGAAAGAGAGATAGAGGGAAGATGTATTAAATGTGAATATAATTTACAGTCTATTGCATCACTAAATTCAGCAGTGACTTAAATTGAAACATTCATATAGTAAAGAAGAATCCATCTCTGTCTTGCAATTACTCCTTGTGCTCATCAGAGTATAATTAGTCAATAAGACTCATGAAAGGCTTCCTTTGATAAAACTAGACCAACACCAGGAAACAAGTACCTTAGCAGTACATCGCAAAAGATTAAGATTTTGTATATAGAATTTAAAAAAAAAATCAAACAAGGATAACAGATGCCATATATTAGTCATAAGCTCTACCTGGGCAATTTAAAAAAAAGTTTCATATCTGTTACGCCCAAAATTGTGAATCTCATGACAACATTGAAATTCATTGAAATTTCATATGTATGAAACAGATAGCATTAAAGATATTAAATATAAAGTAATTTCATCAAGACATGTACTCGCTGTTTGCTGACGGACATGACAAAGCTGTGGAACTGCCGTCATCCATAGTTCAAAGTAATCTCCTTGTATTGGCTGTAAGCTGAGGTATGTTTAGCTCAATAAAACCTTTGATTGCCTTGCATCCTGAATATACTTCCTTAGAAACCAATAATATTTATCTCTCACTTCAAACATCAATGAAGGAGTGTTTGCAGCCACACAAACAATAGTTTGGCAACCAGGATAGGCTAGAGGTTGTTTGCATGTTTTTGTTGTCTTTATCAAAACAAAAATTGAAACAAGACCAGCATGTACTTTCAGTCACATGTCTCAATTCTGCGGTTTTACCATTTTATCAAGTAAAATCAATAGTGCTCATCTTTAATGTTAACACCAAATAAGGCTGTTATAAATTGCATTAAGTAGAAGTATGGAAATTCTACAAATGCAGAGAAAAATGCTATTTCGTAACCGTACATAAATCTCTTGCACATGTCTTACAGTCATTTCATAGGCTCCATCAAATTTCCGATTTTTACTCAGCAGAAATTGGGCCACATTTGAGTGTGTCTTTCACGTATCATGAGCACATT
Organism: Temnopleurus reevesii; assembly: GCA_036244855.1. Classification (NCBI taxonomy): domain Eukaryota; kingdom Metazoa; phylum Echinodermata; class Echinoidea; order Temnopleuroida; family Temnopleuridae; genus Temnopleurus; species Temnopleurus reevesii. The sequence goes on along the minus strand of BQKZ01005314.1, from coordinate 49,923 downwards.
CTCATTAAACGGAGCATTATTACATCATAATCAAATTAAAATTCATTCCTCAAATTAATATGCAATTCATGGCTACCTTGGAGCAACGGATTAGCTGTTCTTTTTTTCTCAAATTTTGATATTTCTACATACGGTTCCTCATCCAAATACAAAATACAACCCTCTTTAAAATGAGCCTAAGATCTTGCACCCTTAGCAAATTAAGGTAAAATACATGTATATCCAAATAACAATATTTTTAGGGCGCTGTCGAGCAGCAAGCTTCTGCAGGTTTTCTCCAGTGTCTATAGAGTTTTCAAGTCTTTTTCTAATGTTGTACTATTTGTATTTTACTATGACTGTAAACTGAAAATTCAGCTTTTAGCTGCAACGATTGAATTGATAAACCATTTATCTATCTATCTATCTATCTACCTATCTATCTATCTAATAGTGTACCATAGAGGGAAAGTGAATGAAACATCACGTTACCTCAATAATCACAAGATGTTCAAAGTTCTTCATAATATTTCATTACTTGTTTTAAAGAAAGTATGAATATGAAGTAGTAGACAAACTAACCCAAGATCTTTTCCTTTTTTCTTTCAGAACACTTCCTACTCACGAACACAATGCAGATGACCTTACCTTGGCAGGTTCTTGCTTGGCATCGATGGGAGGCTTCATATGAAGGTGTGCCATCATAGCAGCTAACCTCTCCCTCTCCTTGGTGAGTTGAATCTCAAGCTGATTGACTACCTGCATCTGAACACGTGCCTGAGCCGTGCTACGATCATCCAGGGCATGCTCCACACTCAGATGTCTGCCAATAAAAAAGGGCAATACTTATCAACCAAATCCATATTCTGAACTTTTTTTTAATCCTCTCATTCTTGATGCACAAGCACAAAAATAAATAGAGGTTAGTGGCTAATTCGGAATGCAACAATATCTACTCTAAATAATTTTAACAATTATAATAGTATTCAAATTCTGAATGAATGGATTAGTGGATGAACGCATAACCTATGAATGTATCTACATTTAAGAAAAAGATGTGCATTTGTGTTAGAATAAGTAATATCTACATAAATAAATAATAATAATTTTCATTTATAAAGCGCCTTTTCATGAAACTCAAAGCGTAATGTTACACTTTCAAACTTTTTCATTTCTTCCATGTGTAAAAAATATCTAACATAGATAAGATTGTCATTGAAGATGATAAAGTTTTTCAAAGCTATAGAAATACGTAAAAATTTCCCTGGTCATTCTTTTTGGCAGATGGTGATAGATGCTTACTTGAGAAATGCTGGGAAGTCATCACAGACAATCTCACTGCCATGCCATGAGCATACGGAGGATGATTGTTAGGGTTCACTAGTCTGTCTTCTGGTGGACCCCCCCCCCCCCCCCCCCCCGAAATTCAGATATGGATCTCATCCCCTATAAATGACAAATACTTACTTGAGAAAAGCTGGGAAGTCATCACACACTGTCTCACAGCCAGGCCACTTGCACATGCCGTGAGCATAGAGAGGGTGATTGTTAGGATTCGCTAGTCTATCCTCATGAGGGATCCTGCCAAAGATATCCATGAGTTCTAATTAATATACTATCAATGTCATAATGATCAAACATAAAATCGTGGAATTATGGACAAGATCAAGACTATTGATTTCAATTAGACTTCTGGAGCTTGGTACCTTCAAGAATACAAAGAATAAAATCATGCCTGGAACAACAACTGACTCATATTCCCAAAATTTAAGACTGGGTCTCTCATCCCGCACTTTTAGCCAGTTTTTCCCTGAGCAAGAGTCTATGGCAGAAAATAAAATATTCAAAAAATTATGCAACATGGCTTAGGACGGTATCTTTCTACTTCTCTTGAGAAGCCCTTCAAAATAATTTTTTTTTAAATCTCTCAAAAACAATTTACAGTATATTGCGTTTCTCTTTCATCACCTTCCACTGCAAGGATTTTATTTTCATTCTGAGCTTTGATTTTAATCCCAAGATTCTTTACAGATGAAGCCATTAAATAGCAATGTGGGTTTTAAGTATTCTGAAATTAAAACTTAAGAACAAATTTACAGGAAATTGCATCCTACGCAACAAGTGATAAGAAAAGGTATGCAATATGAGTAGGAGTGACAAAGGTTACAGACATGTTAAACGACTTCTATTCAAGCATTCACAATAGCTACATCCACACAAAAGAAATATCCTTCTCTCTTAATCTGCAGATAAATGTCAAACAAGTGTCGCACCGATTCAGTGAACATAATTGGAACCTACATTCTGTTGTGTTCATTAGGCTATTGTGAATGTTTGTATGAAGTTTATTATTTTGCCATATTCCTTTATCTCTTCTGCTAATAGTGATGGGACCTTAGTTGGTATTTGTTTTTATATAACTACAACGCCCACCACAGGTCTTACAACTGGCTTACAATCTAATCTTCAAAGAAAGCGTAATTGTATCTCTAAGAAGTATTCAAACCCATAGAAAATATTTCATTGAGATTCTGAATACTCTTATTAGTAGACAAACTAAGAAGCTTTTGCAAGCTTTCACAACGAAAGTACGCAAATGGCAATTATTTCATTGCAAAAGTGTGATATTGAACAATGTATCTTACATGAGGCCCTGATGTGTGAGAAGGAACCCTGGATGTAGATGCGATCCCTCTAGCAGACCGTTCATCATATGACGATGATGACCACCAAGACCAGGTATCATGTTGGTCACGGAGCTGGTTGGAACTCCCTTGCTTTCTTCCGGCGTTGCGACCTCCTTCCACAACGACTGGAGCTCAGACACAGACATGGCTGGTAGAAGAAAAATTATGACATTGAAATTCTGGTTATGACGGATTTCAAGAATGAATTGCAAAATATGAAGACTAAAGAGCTGGTTGCAACTCCCTTGCTTTCCTCGGACGCTGAGACCTCTTTCCACATTGACTGGAGCTCGGACACAGACATGGCTGGTAGGAGAAAAAGTGTGACATTGAAATTCTGGTTATGACAGATTTCAAGAACGAATTTCTTAAAATGAAGACTAGAGAGCTGGTAGGAACTCCCTTGCTTTCTTCCGGCGTTACGACCTCCTTCCACAACGATTGGAGCTCGGACACCGACATGGCTGGTAGTAGAAAAAAATATTGTTCTAAAATATAATTCACTTTGATCTCAATAATGAATACTCTACATTGGATTTTATGGAAACTATACACATTACTTTTAGGTACTTTGATGTTCTTTTCTGCTTTATTTTGAAAGAATTATTTTTAAATCTTTGACCATGTGAATCTGTTTGAATTTATTAACAAATGTTTTAATAGAGGGTGGTCCTGTAAAAAGGAATTCTTATATAGCAAAGACAAAAATAAATAATTGCCTTAATTTCTATTACATAGAAAGGGTACTTCTTGAAGGACAGTTACAGAAATTTGATTCCACTTCCCCTATTTCCATCTTGCATCAATTTATACAGTAATGATCATTGAGGCCTACCAAAATATCAGTCCTAGATGGTATAAAATCATCTAGACACATCATTTTCCTGTTGGGTGAATTGCATTACATCCCATAAATTTTGCCTTTTTTTCTAATATAAATAAACAATGAAAACTCTGTGCAAGCCTGAGCAATAATGAACAAAGTTATAGTTCCGTTTCATTTGAAATCAAACCGATAACCTTATGGCTACTAGACAGGAATAATACTACTAATCCATCCATATGTCTGAAAGCATAGTACCATTTCAATTCATATCGTAGCGTGAGGCACAGATTAATATCTCAAAATGAGATTGTTTTTTTCTTTGGGAGGTGTTTTTTCTTGCAAAGATTCGGGTCAAGAGATTAACCCTCTGACGCGCAGCATCACATACCTTGCTGTAATCTTGGTGGCAGCATCATTTGTCCAGAGGCAACAGCTTGTTGCTGTGCTTGTAGCTGGATCATATGAGCTTGCTGCAACGCCAGACTGTGGAGTTGTTGCTGGTGTGGTGAGAGCTTTGATTGGGCTTTGCCAGCATCACCACTGGCCGCTGCAACAGCAGCCGCTTGCATCTGCTGCAACAATGTTGCCTGTTCCTGTAGCTGGAAGAAGCAAATAGAATTCAAATCACATTTTATTTTCATCTTCACATGAATTATATATACAAAACGTTGGTAATGCAAAATAATTCAATGGTATTTTCCACCAAATCAAGGACATCTACATAGGAAATTCATTGAATAATAAGAAATAAATAATTCTAAATGCACATAGAAAATTTGAGGACAGAGACTTTTGAATTTTTTTTTTTTTTCAAATAAAATTGTAAATTGACATCAATTTGAATGAAAACCACAGGAATTAATTTTATATAAAAGGTTAGACAAATATCTGAATAACCAGTTTCTTTATGGCTTTGATATTGTGGGCAAATTTCTTGAGAAAAGGAAATTTGCTTTCAGTTTTTGTTAGTTTTAACCCTAAATTGTGTAAGCAGCATTCTAGGAATATGCTAGATCTCCAATAAAATTATAAATTCAACAAGAGAGAGATAGACAGACAGACTGGTCGAAAGAGAAGGAGATATGGTGTTTAAAAAATGAGTTGATAAGATATGCACATCACTATCTGGAATTGACCGATAATATTGCCATCTGAAAGACACATCCAAGGGTTTCACCCACACATATTACCCCTAATTAATTTTCAAAGTCAGCTTTGTTTACTGTGCAGCCACAACAATGAGAAGAGCACCATGCCATTTCATTCATAAATTTTCTTGTACCAGGTACCTGAATCCTAGCCGACACTTACAGATTTCCCTACATTTGTATTAGAGGTACTTGTTTAATCATGGAAAAATTATCAAATTTGAATTCATCTATAACTGTGATGCATTGCATTACATGACATTGCAAGATTGTATTATTCTTTAAGCATATCTTAAGCAGCATTTACAAGTTCACAATTTATCACCAATAATGGCTTTATCTGAGCTGTCAAAGGAAAGAAACATTCAAAGAATTTCTAAATATCAGATATCAGATACAAGTACATGTCTACCAGACCTACATGTATATTATATTAATTAATCACCCAAGTGCTCCCTGTTAAAATAGAAAATATCAAATTTAGGTCCTCTGCTCCTACTTTATTCTAAAAAGAAGATACACACAGGTTGTAAAAAAAAAAAAATACAATGAGAATTATGATATACGGTTGGTGAAAAGGGTTTAAACAATCTTTAGAGGATTTCAAATGACAGAAATGCAGGGGCAATCAGGTAAATTTCAACAAAGTTCTTTAAGAAGTTCATAATTTACAATTCACATACTCTTTGGTAAATTATCTAAATGGATACTTGTAAAATAATAAACTTTTTACTCATATATCAATACTCCTAAAGGAGGTTTAAATTTAGACAATACAAGCCAATTTGTTGTTAAAGCTTAATTAAGCATGTAATATAAACTATGTCCCATTACAGAATATGTGTACATGGCAAACATAGTAAATTCAGGGGTGTTGCTATGGTTTTGACCCTGGACAATTGAAAAGTGATTTGAATAAACCTATTATATATCTGATGGTTTAAAGCCTTGGACACAGGTATAATTTAGTATGATTGCTACATACATATGTCATCATTAATATATTCCAAATTAAGCATACCTTACTATAGTTTGAATTTATAGCAATTTTGTTAAGGACCTGGCAGTGAATCTATCTTTACTTAAATTACAAATGAAAATCTATTACCCAAATATGCATTAAGTCGAGAATATATGATAAAATTGAATAAAACTGTAGAAACATTTTGATGTCAATAGTTGATCGTTGACAGCTCTATAGCAAATCTGGCTGTGTTATAGGTTTTGTGACTACTCTTTACAACTAATTATCTGT
>BQKZ01005314.1:9189-31095 GCA_036244855.1 Temnopleurus reevesii | reverse complement strand
CCCCCCCCCCCCCCCCACCCCCGAAATAAAAATATAAAAAATATTGCTGAACTTAATTAATATCCTACCCTCAATAATTGAAGCAAATTCCAAAATTCACACAGAAATTTGACAAGCATACAAAAATGCAAAGTAAGAATCAACCTCTGAGTGTTGCTTTAAGAAGGAGGACAGTATTTATCTTCCATATCATTTCAATTTTCTTTATAGCCTGTGTAATCTTTGATATGGTTTGGGTTATTATTTCTTATTGCACTCAGGAAGTGAGACCTACATGGGAGAGAGGATAGACTCCGGGGAACAAACAATCACAAGAACCAGCTTGTTTAGATTGGGGAATAAACAAAGCTCATGTCCAATGCCAAAACAAGCCAAATTTGTTTGGAAATTGTATACCTGGAGATATGAGGACAGGTGGAGTGTTATTTGGTGAAGAGAGTGGGATGAGATAGAGGAAGAATTGAGAGCTCTGGATAAGGCTGAACAAGAGGGGGAGAAGAATTGAACTTGGGATAGGGAAGACAAATCACACATAGGTCATCATACTGCTGTGAAATATGAACAATTTTATACTATCGTATAATCAAATAGTAATGGGAAATGATATTTGTAATGATGAGGTAAATATTCATTATGATTTATTTCACTTGTTCTTACAGAATGAAATAAAGTACATGTAGTCCCAAATCCATGCATATCATAACACTGTTCAAGAGAAAGTAAAAGTAAAGATAAAGAAAATACATGTTTAAATTGGAATAGAAAACAAGTATACCTGCTACATATCTGGACAGAATAATCAAACTTCAAAAACGAGTTATTAGAATAATAAATCATGCTCTATATCTTGCCCATACATGTACATGTACATCACCGATTTTTAGTTCATTAAGAATAATTTGTTTTAACGATTTACATTTATATCAAGTTGGAATTCTTATGTATTTGTGCTATACCAATGCATTTCCGGAGTCACTCTTAACTTATTTCAACCTGAATAGTAATATCCATAGTTACAATACATGTAATGCTAAAAATTTTCGTTTGCCGAGAGCACGCACATTATTTTACCAAAAATCTATTCTTTTTCACGGTCCCAAAATTTTGAATTCGCTCCCTCCTTTAATAAAAAAATCAAGATCATTTAATCGTTTTAAAATGAAACTGAAATGTCATATTCTTTCAAATTACCAGTAAATTTAATCTAACGCTGTTTTTCTTATATGTATTGCTTATTTTGGTAATGCTATTGTTTCTGTTATTGTAATTTTTATTGTTAATTACGTAATTTTCTTGTGCTGTAAGCATTATTGTTTCTTTGGTACATTATCTTAAGATTTTTACAATACAGTCGGCCGTTTATAAGGGCTTTTTCCTTTCTGGCTGTTTTTACCTACCATGCAATTTTATATTTTACATTGTACTGTTGTATTGTTTATATAATATTTTTCTGCTTTGTTATGTCTTTATTGCTATGGTGAAATAAAGTTGAATTGAATTGTTTCAATCACATTCTTTCACAAAAAAATAGAAAGATTTAGGACAATTATCTAAACACAATGATCTTAACTAGGTACAGTGTATTTTCAGACACTTTTTAACTTGTCCGTTTATAATGCGACTTTTTACTCCTTGAACAACCAAGACTTGACATTTTGGGGTGCGAGGTCATATTTTGTGAATGAAAGAAAAATAATAAACTAGAATGCACAGGTGGGAAAACGGAGAAAGATACATGTGTCAGAGAAAGAAATTTGTCGATAGTCATAGTTCCAGTTGTTTGCTAATTAATGACCCAGAAACCTATTATAAATGAAACAGAATTTTCATGACACTGATATCATGAATTTCTGACTCGCCCCATTGGGTTTGAAAGGTACATGTATGAATTGAACTGATGCAAGTTACAACCCGATGAGTATGAATGAATTTGAATGAGTATGAGATCATCTTTAAAGACCTTGGGTTTGAATAGCCACACCACAAGGTTACAAAGAGTATCATCTCCTGTATAAAGATGCATTTTTAATCGCTTATGAAAATGCCAGCAGGTACATTTGTAGCAAACATATTTTCCTGGCGCACATGATTCAGTAAATGACATTTTTATGACTTTTTGTTGGTGTTCATTTAGTACTACTGCAGTGCAAGTAATACACAGGGGCAAAGGGTAGTAAGCCCCCTAAACCTAAGAATATATGTAGCCCCGAGGAGCTCCATAATACCCCCCCCCCCTCCAAAATTATTCATAATATTGGAAAATAGAATCAGTTTTGTGGTATGTTTACTTGTTATCACTATTTACATGTATATTGCGGAGAAGCCTGACTCCAAGAAAATCCATGAGTTTGATGGAATTTCAATAGCATTAAGTTGGCAAAAAATAATCTTTGTCTTCCTTTCAAAAGGAATAAAAATTACAGTGTAGTTTGAATAGTGGTAAGCTTTTCTTCCCCATTAACATTTGGTGGTAGACCTCTGAAGATAAAGGGATGATCTATATATAATGTGGAACGAGTTTTGAACATTTCAAATAAAACTAAAAGGATACACTAGCTTCAAGCTGTTTACATTTTGGTGTTTACAGACTTAAGATAATGTATCATGCTCCCATTGAGTGCAATTCACTCATCAAAACGCGACTAAGAGCTTTCAAACTTTAAAGATCAAGGTACTTGTCTAGAAAATTGGAATTTACAGTTTGTTGCTTTATAATCATCTTTGGCGTATGTCAAACTAACAGAGTCATAATTCATCCAATTGAATTCTTCATAGGAAATAGTTTTCTTTCAAATATATCTTTCAATATGGCGACATGTGTATTCATATTCAGGGATTTTCAGGGGAGCAATGCAGGCTGCATACATGTATGTACACTGTAAAATAAATGAGCAATGAATTGCCACAAAGTGCTCATACTAATTGGAAAATTTTGCATAAATATCTTAACAAAACAAGATGCATAACTGTACATGTAAACAAATTATGAATATATGCAACCCTGAAATTTTAATTCCACCTTCACTGAAAATCACGATTTCTAAATTACAAACTACAAAATTTACAAATTCACACAAGTACAGAGTGTTTCCTTTAACTATCAATGCTTCAATTTAGTTCTGTAAATAGTCTTGTTGACTACTATTCATCCATATTGTTTAGCACTCCTTTGTTTGCTGGCTTGCACTTTGCTCTCCATTGGAAATTAAATGTAAACAAACAAATGTCCACAAAAAGCACTTAGGCAGGTGTTTACGCTTGTTTACCCCACGGCCTTGTTTGTTGTTATAGAGACCTGGGTAGCCAGGCTCTTTGCTCATCACATGATCAACAAATGTACAATAGTATGATTGGGCAATCTTTTGTCTCTAAATGGAGGAATAAATAGATCTTTGAACAATACACGCGGAGCTATGTCTATTTCATGAGGCTTCACATCGCAAACAAATGCACAACCCCACCCCTCCCTAGCCTTCACCTTCACTGCTATTAATTGATCAGCATACTTATGTGGATGTGTTTATATTTCATGAAACTTAAGGCTGATGTACAGGTACCAGTATGTGAATGTTCAGAGGTAAACATTAATGTATCTAATAATTTTGCACGGCACTTAACATTTATTTCAGGCCTACGTATGTGTACACGTATACTGTACAGTAAATAGATATTCTATGTAGATAAAAAAAGAATAAAAATGGCCAAATCATGAATCATGCACAACATACATTCTTGTCCATCTTTAGAAGCATGCCCCAGACCCTTCCACCCCTTCAAAACACCGAACTCTGTTAGCGAAAAAGACCATAATCATAAACAGAGGTTATAATCACGTTTGTATCATCAATTTTCCAAACGACATGGCCACTGCGGTTCCCCTCCTGTTTGTTTCCTACTAATTACTGGGTCAGGATGCACATACAAATCAACCAATTTGCAGAAATCATACCATTGTTGTTTATTCAATTGGCACTGGTACTTGGGAATGTAATCAATTCGGCCTGAATCACGAACTGCAACAGGACATTCATGAGCAAAACACTAGCCATGTCTACACTTATCCTGAAACACTACCTACAAAAATTCACACTTACATGCTCATTGGTTATTCTGTACTCTTGGGGTGTTAAAGCTCTAATTAAAAACTGGTTGCAATAAGTATCTCTCACATTAATTTTCTACATAGTATGCGCCTATGCAGAAAAATGTAATCTCGATTTTGGTTACAACCCTAAGGGGGACAGAAATTCTAAGGGTGTCTGACGGCCCCTTTCCACCACCTAAATTGTCTTGCATTGCCCATTTATCCACCTCGAGACTATGGGGAATCTTTACACATAGGTTTTGGGTAGTTACCTTTCCAGTGAGGATAGCCGTTTTTTTTTACCACTTTGGGCCCCTTCCATGGCCACATACACCTGAAAGGACATGCCACAGTGAGACAGCATCCATGGACAATAAAATTGGTTAATACCTTTCCATTTGGGCTGACCCTTGCTGGCTGCCAGTCTAGAATGTTGAAGAATGTACAAATACAATACATGGCAGCAGGGACCATTCCCGTCTGCCCTTTCAAGAATGGGGAGTTCCCAATGCATCTTCTATAGTGTGATCACATACATGTACAGATAGTGTAACAGACCAAGTTATCCAGAGCCCAAGGAGCATAAGGGGGGCATATCATAACATATAAACCTATTAAAAAATGACAGATATACATTCCAAACAAAAAAACATTTTTTGACAGAATAAATTAATTTCATAATTAATTTCATAATTACTATGTAATAGGTATTGCTAATGATGTTTTTAATCGGTCTTTTACCAATCATGGACTAAGCCTTTAAAGAAAATAAGATTCTGTGGTATTTCATCTATATTTCCAAACTCAATAATTGTTCGAATAAAATTTAGGCAAAGACTTTTTTTTATTTAAATAAAAAAAAACAATCTTACATAAAACAAGTTACATGTAACATAATCACAAATAAAAATTGATCAACTTACACATATAGCTACAGTGTGCAAAGAAACCAGTCTTTTCAAGGTCCCGCTGTCCGCAAGCACGACCAGAATGTGAACATGCATGTATGATGCCAAAGCTACAAATGCTGCAAAATATAAATGAATGATTTATTTAGAGTCAAAACGTGATTTTTAGGAATAATAAATTAATAATTCAATCATAAATAGAGGTAGTTGGTTTATAGTTTCCTCTTTGTACATGCATGTACGTAGACCTACCTGCATAGAGATTTGTGAGGCTGATAAGATTATCGAGGGAAACGCATCCTTTTTCAGATGTCTACTGATATCAAAATGCCAAATGATTATAATTTTATGATAACATCATCATAAGAATTGAAACCCCCTCCATTCTAAAATCAGATCTTATTTTAAATGAGCACCCCATGCCCCCCCCCCTCCTCCCCATACATCTCTTTTATACTATTCTCTTCTCTCCCTCTCTCTCTGTCTTTACATCTCAAAACACACTCTCCCTCTTTACATGTGTACATCTATCACTTGAAAATATATCTTGTAATCTAATTATGGCAACAGACAATTTTTTTCTCCTTCATCCGCAAAAGCACGATGATGAATTGTTTTGAAAGCATAAACATGTCCCCTGAAACCTAGGCCAATTATTTTGATTATGCAAATGGAGAGTTGTTTTTTATGAACTTTGTGGAGAGGAAAGAAATATCAGGAGAAATGGTTTTGGAGTTGGCCCCAGAAACTTGTCTAAATGCTCTTCCTGTTTACTGAAAGGAAAACAAAATAACGGTCATCAATCGCCAGCTGTGATGACATCAGTCCCTGGAAACAAACAAGCCGCAGACATCAAGACAGAAACAGAGACAAATTGACATATCTAGCAAAAAAACGGGGGAATGGAATATAGATGGGGACAATAACATTGAAGATATGATGGCACAAATACACAGACAAAATTACTAATTCAATCAACATTTAAAGCGCCTACATACAGTACAGTCAACTATCTGAAATGCTGATTAAATGTAGACAAGGATCACACTGTTTTGTACTACAATGCAACATACTACATGTAAAACTAAAAATTTACCCAATATCATGGTCAACTTTTTAAGCTAGATTGAGGAATTATATGAATGCCAACATTTCCAATTAATCTACATATTTACAAATTACTCGGTAAATGAACAGCATTGTTTCTGTAACACAGTGTATGCATGATATATGTACCAGCAACTAGATGTTCATTCCCAAGTTCAACATGGAAACTATGAAAAATAACTTGTTACATTTCAGATTTTAATTTTATTTCAATCATGCCTATTGTTGTTTATGCAACAAAACAAAAATTTATATTTCTCAAAGTTTTGGCATAAAGAATTCCAAGACCATCACAGGCCAGGCATTGACTGCCCACTGACTGGCCACAATTTCCTTTTCACTGAACAGAAACGGTTTTGATGCCCCTTTTTTCTTTTCCAGTTGTGCTGTACTATAGCGAATTCCACATTTAGGCCTACATGTATGCATAGAGCATAGATGCTCTTTTCCCTCTATGATGTATGGTAGAAAAGTGTTTTATCTTAAGTGGCCTTGTCCTATTTAAGTATTGAAATTGTAAACTCATATAAATGGATAAGGGCGCATGTACACATGTATACTGAACGAGTCACTACTAATTTCTACATGTTACCACTATAAATCTCAGGACAATTAGACCACAATGGAATCTATCCTGAGCTGAATAGTGTTGCTTAAGAATGTAGAAAAGAGAAGTAAAGTATTCTCCTTGTAGTAATTAAAAGGCAATAACTAAATTTAAATCGCTTTCATCTCTGTGAGGAGAAAATACTAACTAAATCAGTTTGATATACTGCTAGCTGAGTAATTAGACACGAGATTACAAAGATAACAAAAGAGTGATATCAAAAGTCCTCTCATTTCATTATCTTATCATCTCATCTCTGGAAAAAATGGAAATAACTTTAACTCCAAAACAGTTGAAATCGGTGACGTACTCCAAGTACTTATGATGAATTAAATGAGAAATTAACTCCGTCATCAAAATTGGAGGTAAATATGAAACATTTCCATACATATCTGTAGATTCAATCATTATTGGTCAAGTTGTGACTTCATCAACAAATGAGATTTTATCAGGACAGTATTGATGTATATTGGTTCATGTATGACATTAGCAAAATGTGAGCAAACAACTTGAACACAATATTTTCATTAAAATCCTCTATAATTTCTTTTTTAGTAAGCCTTTAAATTGATGACTTTTACCTGACGAAAACAATGTACTCTGATATTTAATGGTAGCCAATTCAAACATTTTCATTAAAGAAAGAGTACTTTTTATCTCAATATAACAAATATGTGCCTTGCTATAAGTTTGGTGTTTATTGGATGGGTTAAAAATGTTATGAAACAATCACAAAATGTATGATTGTAGATTCATATGCACGACAATAATTCCATCTTACTAATAAGGCTCCATTATCTCATTACTTTCGACACACAACATGATCCCAGAGGTGTGAATTTTGTGTTGACAGGGTCAGACGGCAAAGTGAGGTCAATGTACTCTGGTAGTGAGAGCCAGGAACAGTGTAGCTCCAGCAGGCCAAGGAGTTGGGCAGTAAGAGAACTGTCAAAGGTACATGTTTATGCTATATTTTGTGAAAGATACTGCACAATATATAGCATGCATAAATTTCAGCGAAATCACTGAATTGCTATTTTCACATTTTGAAAGATTACACTGTATTGTACATGTACAAAAGTCTGTGGGCATTCTAATTTTTAGCAAATTCATGGTCGCAAAATTCACAAAAATAAAATCCCAGCGGAATTTTCACCTTGTACATTTTTAGTTCATAAAATGATTCATAACTGCCTTGTGCGAGTTCTATTGAAAAGAGGGCCTTAATCAGTGTGGTAACAGGTATCATGATACCAAGCATTTCAACAGTAAAAAAAATTATGTTGGGCAAAAGCTACTGAGATTTGGAAAGAATTTCAGTTTTTCACTTACAATGGAAAAAGCCTCTAAAATCATAACAATGTGTACTCATAATCTATGACATTTTGTTTACATACCTCTACATATCACTCAACTATAATCCTTTGTCATTCTTTCTTCAAAATTCCAATTTTGAAAATGATTTTTGACATAATGCAACCAGAAGTCAAATGATGTATAATGTATGTAGAAGACATTTTAATCTCAAAGCCCCCTTACTCCTTGGGGCAAATCGAGACAGACGAAGGCTGAAAAATAAGAGAATTTTTCGAAATGCGCATCTATCTTTTTTGTTGTTTTCTTTATATGTATGTATTTTCCAAACAGATCAAGATGTGCAACTAATAAACATATTACATGTATGTGCATTTTGAGCATTTTTCTTACTCGCCAGCCTTCGCCCGCCTCGATTTGCAAAAGTGTGAGGGGGATTTTAGATCAAACCATACTGACATGAAAAATATGTCAAAGGAGCAATTATGCTGTGAAGCTAAAGTCAAATGTACGCTGCACTTTACAATATCAGAATGCAAAATTGACAAAGAGAGAGGAAGTTTAGAAAGAAAATGAAAGTTTTTGCCTGCCAGTCTGCAGCATGTGATTGAGAAATCAAGTGCGGTCTCAGCGAATGACACAAAGAGGAAACCAAACTTCCTACAATTTGCCCAGAGAGCAGACAATGGGACACAAAAATCATGTCATGTCTCAATTTAACCTTTCATGGAAATTCAGGGAATACTCGCTCTGGGGACATACATGTAGTAAGTGGTGCTAAATATAGGGTAAATACATATCCAAATTCAAGGGGATCCAGGTCTTTGGATGGAAAAAGTTCCCAAAGTGATTTCAATGTGAACTGATAAAGAATTTTTCATGCATAGTACAAGTCGAAATACAGGTGTGCAATGGTAACTTTCTTTTCAACCTTCCATGTTCAAGTTTAAAACTGTATGTTGAGTCTGAACTTTCTCAAGCACCCATGTCAGGGCATCCACTCATCTGGAGCTGGTTTGGTCAGATGAGGAAGATAAAAAGAAGACAATAACCATTTTACATGCACAAACTTGTGCATATTCCAGACCAAAAATCGCTATAGGGAGCGTCGTGGTGTAGTGGTTTGGACTCTCGCCTCTTAACTAGAGGGTCGGTGGTTCGAATCTCTCCCAGGGCGTTAATTTCTTTCAGCAAGAAATTTACCCATATTGTGCTGCACTCAATCCAGGTGAGGTGAATGGGTACCGGCAGGAATTTATTCTTCTAAATGCAGAAGCGCCTACTTGGTAGCTATGCTATGGCCGGGTAATAATATTAGATAATTTGTCTTGCGCCTCTGAATTGGTGACTAGAGAGATGGCGTGTTTAAATGCTATATATTATTATTATTATTATAGGCAAAGAAAGTATGAAATATCCTTATCAATGAACTTTTGAAAATGATCTTTGGAACTTCTTATTTTTACTTTTTACAAGATAAAAAATAATTCTTGGTTGAAGGTGTGAACATGAAATGTTTTTACTCCCTTCTCATTCCCATTTTCCACATGAAATAAGCAAAAAATTGAAAATATGTTTTAATCTTTTCCTTTTCGAACCCGCTGATTTTATTTATCAAAGATGGCATTCAATGGACCACCAAAGAAATAATTGTTCTATTGTGGGGTGGGGGCGCTTATTCAGGACATACACCGACTAAAATGTGTACCACTTTTGACTTACGGTATGTGAAAGTGGACTCCTTCCAAATTTGCAAATTTCTGTTTTAATCATGTGAAACTTAATTGTTTTACCATCACCAAAATATTTGTTAGTATTTTTCAGTAACTGATTAACGAAAGCTTCAAACATAATATTATCCAATTATTTCTTTGCAATGTACATGTACATCACATAAAACACTATATCATTTCTAGATCCACAGAAAATTTAGTGTACACAGATACATATTGCTTATCATTGTGGTGTCAGAACCTGAAATACCTTTAATGAACGAGAGGGAAAAAGTTAACAGATGTGTCCATGGTATCATCTCATTAAGAGCAACAAACAGGACTTGTTTACAGCCTCTCACTTGCACATGTCCGCACTCATTAATTTCAGGACAAATGCCAAGGAAGCTACATTTCATTATAGTCTGTATGATGAACCAACAGAGCACAACATGCATGTCCACAATATCATTTGATGCAACGAAATCAAACCCTTTTTATATTATACACCCTGCTGTTTTTTTAGTACAGCAACAATATACATTTTTTTTTAAATTTCCCTGTGATGATTTAGACAAATGAATTTCTAAAATTTACTTTGTGAGTTAGGTAGTAAATTACATATCTGGCAAGCTACATTTATTTTCATTAAAAGATTTTTTTCGAGAACAATTTCTCATCAACTCATCAACTTTTATTTTCACGATATACCATTTACTTTAAAAAGACTTGAATAACATTAACCAATTCTTAATGCAAATCAAAATTTATTTTCTTCATTTTTTAATGTTTTATAAATAAAATATTCTGATCACAATAATGATCATGCATCATGTCTTAAATGCCTATTTCTATACATTTCAAAGAAAAGGCAATGTGACACCCCCCCCCCCCAAAAAAAAAAAAATCAATCATCTTTTCATTTACTGTACACAAACCTCCACTTTTCATTAAAAAACTGTTGCCTTTTCAGCCTGATTTTCCATTATTTGCGCTGAATTTTATCTAATGTTATTCCATGTATGTACCTTTAAAAGTTACGGTAATTAGTTTAGAATTAGTTTAAAATCTTTTTCAACACCGATGATGTCTATGTACACACATAATATGGGCGAACATGTTTTTTTTTCTTTGTCTCTTTGATTGCTCTAGTATCATGCTGCATTTATTTTCTCTTTGTTTTTTCCTGCCCATTTTTTTTATTCAAAATCATATAATTTGCCAATTAATTTACACCTTCTCTGTGACAATTTCATTTTGGGTAAAATATTTACATGTATATCTATATGTGTTGGGAGGGAAAATCACAAGATATAATAAATGTCTGCTGACTTTTTTTTTCCTTGACATGTATGTGTACATGTACGTACATGACATTGATAAATATGCATTATATTCTTGGCCTTGTAGCACTGCAGCACTTTCATGTCTCAATCATTATACTGCTTCACATGAAAAGATGATTAATTTATGACTGAAAGCAATTATTGAAGAAAGTACTCATCCTACACTACTGATTGGTTTATTCAAAGATTATTGTACATGCAAATTCAATAAAAGTGCCGGTCTAAACATGTTTCTAAATTGGATCATGGCAAATTGCCTCATGCTGTTATACAGAAACCTATTGAACATTTGGTATTATCATAACCAATTTGTTCACTACAACATGGAGGTTGCTTCAGGAAAAATATGGAAATGAACTTGAGCTTTACAGCAATCGGTTCCCTTGGAAAATCAATCACTTTTCACAGGTCCTCTCTCTCTCTCTCTCTCTCTCTCTCTCTTTCTCTCTTTCTCTTGTCTATTGCTTACCCTCCTAGTCTTTCCATTAAAAAAAGAGAAAATATTGGGCAAAAACAAATCTGTAATGCGATTACTTTTCATGTGATTAACAGCACAATGATTTTGCAGGGAGCTATTAATTATGGAAAACAGGCTGCAACATCATCAGAACAACAAGATGTTATTAGCCACCAAAGCAAGTAATTATTTCAGCATGCTGGCTGTAGGGGAACAGCAGGATGCTCAGAACTAGTTTTTTCCTCCACTTGCAAGGCTGAGCTCATTAGGGGGTGCTTGTTCTGCTTTACAAACAGATTGTCTGACTTCAGTCACAGGTTGAACATGATCCAAACAATATAATAATAAAGCATTGACAGGGTACAGTCCATATATGTAAAATAATGTGATTTCTCTTATAGTTCCGTTTCCATTAGAAAGGAAAAGTAGTTTGTCACAACCATGTACGATAAGATGATTTAAAAGATCTGTAGGCATGCTTGCTTCCAGCAATATGCTTTCTGAATTTTCTTTGAAATTATAAGATCCTAGATCCTCAATTTTAATGTTAAGACCCCTTTCTCAATATCAAAATTCAGTGCACACTAAATGGTGATTCAATGTGTTCTTATCAGTGATATATTTTGAGTGCTTACAATACTTTACTATAAAATGCTCCAAAACAATGGTCAGAACTTCACCGAGGTATTATCTAAATGTTGGTGCATAGTTATGCGTTTAGCCTGGTCTCATTTGGAATTGACCATACTGCAAGAATGTTCAAAGAATATTTTTTAAACATTATTTTACTAAAATTCAACAGCAGTTTCTGTGCAGAAGTTTGATCCCATCATTTCTACACACATTGCTCAAACGACTTAAAAGTGTGACTAAATACAACATACATGTATTTTGCTAATCAGCAATCTGGAATAGAGAGCGTTCTTAATTTCATGGTGTGAAAGGGTCCATAAGGGACATTTATGTACTGTATATTGAGTGGTTTCCTGTTCTGTAAGGGATGTTTTTGTTACCAGCAAACACAATGGCCAAATTACTGCTACAGGAATCAGGCATCAAGTTCACCTAAATAATCAGCGGAAGAAAAAACAAAACAATCAGAAAAAATGTTGCCAAGCAAAGTACTTGCCTTTAGTACAGGGACTACTTTCAAAGCCTGACACATCCTGATAAATGGCTTTGGGAGCCATTACAAGATTTTTTTTTATTTTCCTTGTTGAAATCTAAATTTGGTAATACATAAAACACTAACAGATCAGATTATGCATAATGCCTTCTGGCTAGAATAAGGAAATTCATGAGCGTACATTGTACATTGAAATTGAAATGGAGGAACATATATAACAATTGGCTCTGTGTCATTTCAGGTAGTCATGTACAGTAGCTAGGCGATTGCAAAGGATGTCTATTCAGGTTGTATTTCATTATGTTCATTCGTCATTTTACCATGATCTTTTTTAATTTTGTTTTTTTCGTTGAGAATCAACAAAAATAAAGTTCAGGTCGGGCCTTTTTCAGGAGAACAACCAAACATTCATTGGGTACCGAAGAGACACAATGTAGATTTGGCTTAAATCTACATTTTCGTTATTTAATTGAGATACAATTCTACAAGCCCCTTTGTCATATTTACACCTGAACATCAGACCAAAAATCTCTACAATTTCAGGGCAAGACCAACTTTTATAATGGTTGAATTAAAATACAACGAATGGGAAGAGATGAAAAGGGAAAGGAAAAGACAAGAAATCGGTATAAAGTATGAATATAACAAAGTTAACATTGTCCTACCATGCTCCATCAAATCTCATGTAAGGAACATGCATTTTTTGTGGGAAATGATATGGTGGGACANATACGATTTAACGGTCAAATTCTAATTTTCAAAAGAAATCACTCGTAGAAAAATATGCTATGGTCTTGAAATGTGTATAGAAACTATATGTCATGGTAAATATCCCCCGAATTCACACTTCTGTAAGCTATACCAAAACTATACAGGGGCTTTAACATTGTCCTACCATGCTCCATGAAATCTCATGTAAGGAACATGCATTTTTTGTGGGAAATGATATGGTGGGACACTATGGGCTCTAGTTCTTTCCATAATTTGACATCATAAATGGGAAAAGAGAAAAAAAAAATTGATAAGAAGATAGAGTCCAGAAAAAAGGAAGAATAAAAGGAGCACATGATATCTCCAAGACCAGTAAGATGGTCATCCTAATGGTCATCCTGGGCATCCAGGCCAGTCAGAAGAGCACCTGGGACCTGGCGACTGGTCTGATGCCTGGCCTTGCATGGCTTTATCAGCATGACAAGTATGAATTGATACAATGTAATAACCAAACAATTGTGTACTTGACTAACTACTGTAAACCGAAGGTGTAAATTGCACCAGTTACTATTTGCTACATCTAGTGACAAAGTTTGTGATCAGCTTACCCAGTAAGAATATTCATTTAAAAATCCATCTTTGCAACTAAAATTACTTTGGGTTGATCATAAGCGGCACCAAATACTTCTCAAAGATAATAAAATGTGGTTGTCCTGGTTTTCTATTATATGCAAACAAAGGACAACTTTTTTTTCAAATCAAAAGAAATATGTTGTGTAGTCCTGGTTACTCATTTCTTTGTATTTGATCTTCACTCATCTGTGCAAAAATAAATATAAAGTCCTTGCGCAATAGGAGAGGTATAAAGCATGTGAAGTAGTCTTTTCGAACATTTTAAAGCTAGTTGGCGATAATGTACAACTTCAAAAATAAATGCTTATACTTAATAGAGAGAATAGAGAGAAAACAGGAAGAAAGAAAACAAAACTTTGGAAGAACTAGTAGAGGGAAAAGTGAGAAAAGGGTAAAGGGAGAATGAAAGACAGGAGAGACAGAAGAGAAGTGAGGGAAATGGTGAATGGGAAGAGAAAAGAAAGAATGGAAGGGTGAGGAAAAGAAGAACAAGAAGCACAAAGGTTAAAGAGACAAAAGGAAAAAGAGAGACACAGTTTGTTCTTATTCAGGGGCAAGGATGTATGAAGTGCATATTTGCAGAGACTACACAACTTGTGAGTCTAGACTCATTGGCCCGTATTCTGATGGCGAGGTTTAAGTTAACCCTGGTCTAAATGTGTGGTTTAAGTATGGGTAGCCAAAAGAGGCTTGAATCTCTAACAGTCGATGTTTAATTTACCAGCTCATTTAGCACTCATATTATTCAAAACTGTCTCGAAATAAAAGCTTCAATAGCTTTCTACATTATAAGCGCATGGGAGAAGAAAGCAGCTAACAAAAGAATTATACGTTGTAAATAAAGTTTTGGCTTTGTTGGCTACCTATACTTAAACCACAGGTTTAGACCAGGGTTAACTTAAACCTCGCTATCGGAATACGGGCCATTGAGGAGGAACAACCTTTTTTGTTCCTTTAGTCAATGCTCACTTGGCAATCCAGAGATCTTCATTGCCAGAAAAAAATTAACTGGTTCATTTGTCTATATTCATTTTCTCCTTTAAAAATACACCATTTGCCTGTAAAAAAGAAATGTTTTTGAAAATAATATAGCAATACTTGAGGAACTTGTTTTGTATTTAATCTGAAATTTTGCAAGGGATCTATCTTTAATAATTTTGCAAGTACGAAATTGCTTAATCATTTCACCTATTATAATGTCCTTGGATTTGTGTACATTGATCTGCCAAAACATGAAATTAACAACCTGCTATTGTTGCCTGATTTTAAGTGAAATAGCTAAAAATTTGTGTACTAGGTACAATATCGGCATTTACACTCCAGCAAAATGTTGGATCCTAGCAAAAGAGCAACAATACATCTACCTGATACATGTACATGCAAATGGCAGGTGTACTACACTCATGTGTAGGACAAATCTGCCATAAGGTTTTATGAATATGTACCTTGCATGTCTATGTTACCAGTTGCTCTTACAGAAAGGTGTTTGAAATATTATGAAACACACTCATACACTCTGTACATGCAGTAACTAATTTTCCTCCACCATTTCCTTACATCAAAAGTGGCAGTATTCATTATTTATAAGAGACATACCAATTAATCAATAAATGTGCTTTCCATATTGACAGGCTATGATCTGTTTAATAAAAAGATAATAACAGCACAAAATGATACTTGAAATTCACAGACACATGATCCATAATAAAAGTGACAATATAAATAATCATATTTATATCAGTAAACCATTCTGATGGGTACACTGGCTGATTACAAGAGTGGCAAAACTGTGGGAAAAGGTGCCAAGGGCAACACAATGTGCTTAGTGAATGGAGTGATGCGCATCACTTCATCTCTATAGAAGACAATAAAGGCCAGTCCTGACTAACAAGTTGCAACTCTATTGTCAACAATTTCTATTTGGTAATCTTTACCACCTTGCCACAGGAAAAGTGGTAAAGCTCAAGGTTTTCCACTTTCAGTACATTTTCATGGATTATGAATGTCCTTTCTACAAAAAAAAAACATAGGAAGTTTCAGACAGGAGTCATGGAGTCATTAATAAAAAAATTTTAAAAAAAGGAATTAATTTACTGATTTTTTTAATCAAACATTTTAAACTTGATGAAGATCCATGATGATACTGGCAAAATATAATCTACCATTCATTTATTCATTTCATTCTTGTTATCAATTTATTTACTGCATACAAGTATGTTGTGATTTCAACAAATCCATTGAATACAATTTACATGTATGTCAACAACATATACACTAAAAATGAAAGCGATTTAGCCAGGAATTTGTCTCATGGGAATATTAAGAATATTGTGGTACTATCTTGTTCTTTTTCTGTCTCTTCATTCTTAATTCATACATTTTAGATCAGTTTTTCTGGAAATCATCTATTCCTGGCAGTGCTAAACCACAATGTCAACGGTACACACATGTACAAGTAGATGGTTGAATTGTAGAATCCTAAATCCCACATCTATTGACTGAGGCATGGCTTGTGCCCTCATTTTTCTGAGGATTGTATGCAGAAGAATAGAGCGGAGGCAAGATGGAAGGGGAAAAAATTGGATATACTAATGACGAATCGAGCAAAGTAAATAGCAACAGCAGTCGACAACTCTTGTGGACAAACAGCAATATGTGCAGCTTGACAGCTGAGCATTGAGTGCGCTTTGTTGTCCTAGGCTCTCTCCCTATGAACAGGCTCTAGCAGCCATTTGGCTAGGTAAACAGCGCGAACAAAAAAACAACCCTTGGGTAAACAAACACACCCGCTTGCTCACAAATTTTCATATATTGAAAGTGGATTCAATTTCCTGTGCATGGCAAAATACACTTGATTTAATGGGAACAATCTTTCTAAACCAAGACTCTTTTATCATTTTTGTTGTTTTGTTTTGTTTTATACATCTAACAAAAACTCACCACGCTATCATGATCACGCACTAAGGAGACATGCATTGGTACATGTACGTCTAATATGGCGCATAAGAGCTGTAATGAATAATAAAATGTCACCGTCCTTAATGCTTTCCTTCATAGTAATTACGATTCTTCAAGACATTAATGTGAAAAAAGAGCTTTGACTTCCTTCTAAATTTAGCAATTATTTATATGTCATTGAATTGTCACCATCTTATCCAAACATTCTTGCTTTAATCTATCAGCTTTTTTCTTTCATTTTAACAATTCTTGAAAGTTGAAATATAGGCCTACAGAATACATTGGTACACTACAGGAATTAATTGCCACATCAATTCTATTCATTTCGTTCAAGATTGAAACCACATCTCGCGGTAAGGGCTGCTGCACTTTTTTTTGTATTTTCAAGAACAAAGGAGTAAAGGAAAAGGAATATAAATGGGCCACAGAAGTGAAATCCCTGAATACACAGAACTGATTTTGCTGCCATTCATGGCAGTCACCCATTCATTCCTTAGGGGTCAAAAGGGTAGCAAGCTTACTACCAAATTTTCCCATCTGGTGTTAGGTTACAATATTGAGGAGCAAGAAAAGAACTTTTTGTAAGAGAATGAGATGACGAATTCATTGAGGGACTTTACCATTCAATTTTTTTTAGCACAATGAACAATTTAGTTATTTTTATTCCACTTTGAATGAGGGGGTTCATGTGGATCTACATTTAAATGTAGGTTTTATACTTCAGGTTCAAAATTCTATTTTCTTTTGTTGCAAATAAATGATTCACAGCAAAGGTATCAATTTTTACCAAAAATAAATCATATTTCTACCAAAAATAAATCATATTTTTTGTGCATGATCAATTCTGCTATTTTTAATTTAATGAGGTGAAGTGCAACTTCGGAAAACTTGGTGAGCAAAAAGAAAAAAAAAGACAGGGCACCTACAATTAAAACACCATAATTATAGACTGTAGCCATTTTATTGACCCACAAGCATGTCTATTTAACATTTCAAATATACTATGAAGATAATTAAATCTTGGAACATTTACACACAACTGACAACGAATACATTGATACTACATGTCTGTGAGTTTGTCATCCTTTTCCTTTTTTCTTTTTGTTATTTGATTTGTGTTATTTTTCTTGTTTGTTGGTGGATGAACATTATGTGTAGGTACACAATGGCAAGCAGATTTCCGAAGATGTTTGCATGTCATTAAGCAGCACACTTGAAGCTAAACTACATCTGATGATCTGATGTTCCACATATTGACCCCGGATAACTCTTAGGTTAAAAATATAAAAGTTCTAAACTCCTTTATGGCAAATAGTTGTGAACAGCTCCTAAAGCAGTTTAGTCAGATATGAATTGTAATGGATTATTGTTGACAAAATAAAAATGAAAAGACAGTAGGCCTACACAACCACTTTTGAGTAACCTCAGTGTTGTAATGAATATATAGGGCATACACGTTAGGAGGGGCGCTGTATCTTAATTTTAACTCTCTCTCTTAGATCTTCCCTCGACTATTTATGAGATTCTTGTACATCTCATCAGGGTAGTACAGTGTCGCTATGGGCAGTTCTGAAGGATTGATACTAATCTTGTTGCATAAGTTAAGTATGGTGGGCATCAATTTAAAACGGATAGAAAAGGGATATAAGAAGCAGGCTTTCATGAGCATCAGATAGGAGACATGGATAGAAAAGGTAGGATGTGAACTGCAGTGGGTTAGCGTTTGCAAAAATTGGTCTCTGCAGATACTCCTCCACCACCCCAATCACTTCACTTCAGGTTTGGTCCATGCTAAGATGTAGTAACATGTACAGTTACATTTGGTAATTAATTGTATATCCTGATCATCCTCATCTGGTCTATGGGAGTGAGGAAGGCTAGTACTGTTGATCTCCCAGATATTCTTAAAGTTCATTGCACTATTTTGAACTTTGTATTTGTAGGACCAAGGCATTAAAATAAAAAATTACACCCTACATGTATGTCTCCACGAATTTTCAAATAAAACATTTGTATGGGATTCGACAACCTTTTCAGTTTTGTCAGCCTAGTGAGGCTAGTCCCATAGCCTTAGGAATGCTCTAACTAACTTAGTAACTATAAGAGATCTACAATTAAAATATCTTACACTTGGATGACTGGATCTTTCTTTCAAAAACAGCTTACAAGTTAGTAGTTACATACTAAAATTTGGCCAAATTTAGATCACGAACCTCTTTTCTGCACCCTCATCATCATTCAAAGCAAAAATTGCATATCCGAAAAAACAAAAATAAAAAAACTGTCTATTGAAATTTTGTCTCCTTTGTGAATGTATGAAATTAAAAAAAATTACATGTAGGCTAAGCCAGATAATTTCATAAATACATGGTTGAGTGGGGGCCTGGCTTAAATTAAATAAGAAAGACCATCCACTTTTAATTTAAAAGTTTTTAAAATTTTATTTCGACTCTTTGAGTTTGCCTTTTCTGAAAAATATGGTTAAAATAAAATCATCGTAAACTCCATGTCTATGCGATAGTGATATCATGTCTAGATATTTAATAATTTTTTAAGTTTTTTTCACATCTTCAATCTGTATCATTTCATTTTCAGCGCCCGACTCGTAAGTGACACTGGAATTTCGCATTGACCGAATCAACAATGTTCATTGCGCCTTTATCTTCGGCGGAGAAAAACATAACACTCCGCTCACATTCGATAAGAAACTAAAGTATTTTTTCAGTAAAGTACTACCACCTCGTCTACCAGTAAAAAAAAGGCGTCAAGATATCCGTGAAATAATTTATGTCCTATTAAAAACTACAATTGCTTGATAAATGAAGATATGATTAGTCCCAAATAATTAGTTTTATTGAGCGCAAAATCACAGCTCCAGCATCTCGGGTCACATGTTGTGCTCCCCACGAGGGGCATTACAAATTGCGCGGTACGAATAAGTGTGCCGTACGTGCATTTCCTATGCAAATTATTTATCAGAATAGAAAGCCATTGAAGGCACAAATAACAACAAAAATACATAATACAATATAACGTATTACGGAAATAACAGCATTACATGGCATATCGAGGCTGAAAATTAATCAGAATGGTGCCTACCTTGTTGCAGATGCTCGCCCACAAATCATCAAGGCGTAAAAGAAACCGAAATCTGTTCGAATCTTGAATGCAAAAAGACATTGAGCCTGTGTACGGCTTCTCGCCGGACCTGACAACGATAAACAATGGAAATATCCATGCGCTGAAATGAAGATTGTATACAATGATATCTCCTGTTTATGCCCCTTTAAGTAGTTGCTAACCTCCACAGATATCACAGCTTTTAATTTCCATTCAAACATGGAGATTATAATGGAAAGAACTACTATTTTCTGTGAAACGTTCCATGACTGGCCTACATGGCGGTGTACGAATTTTGTTGTTCTTAGGAGTGATTCGACTCCTATTCATGACGTCAACAGTGTCACCTGCTGTGTAAACAAACCATAATGCAACGTGTAAATTACCTCAAAAGCGGTGCACAGTCTGTTATTTTATGGTGATGTCTGGGAGGGATCTCTGAGATGCGGTTTCGAGGAATAATGTGTTCGATATTATTCACAACTCTCCATGTCTCTTTCGCTACGGGAGCTCAATCCTACATACAATCCCAACTTTACAGTTTAATTATGCACCCGATTTCTCCCAGGGACCGCTTATCTAAAAATGAGATGAGAATCAATCGAGCCTATTTGAGGAGTAGGTCAGCCGTGTAAGGGGACCATGCAGGAGGAGTGGGTGGGTCTTGGGAGGGGGGAGTTTATTTCACTGAAGAGCATTTTTTTTCCTCCACTTTCATTCTCATTCTTATCTGATGTTGACTTTATTTTTTACTGTATGTTTCATCCTCGAGCCAGCAATACTGCAGCAATTTTAAATTCAGAACTGGGGTTAGAGTTAAGAGCTTGAAGGAGTAAGACACCACTCTTGTACTACAAAATACTCCAAAAGAGGAGTTTCATACTTAAATGGAAGTGAGGTCGTTTGGGAGTGTTCTTGTATTCGGAGTATTTGGGGAGCAATTCTTCGAGATAGTATAGGAAGAAAATGGTTTACGTAAAGTTAGATTCATTAATTTTATGATTATACATAATGTTTGATCAAACACGAGTTGCTATTACCAAATCCAAGATATATGAATCAGGTACATAATGTAAAGCATGCAAAAGTGTACTCAAGGCGGCTGATTGTGACGTAACAAAGGACATGAAAAGAGTTCTTTCGGGCGGCTAATTATGACGTCACAAAGGGTTTTGGGGATGAATGACGTCATAATACAAATGTGCGCACATTATATGCTACGACAACGCGCGTGTTACGCGTGCCAAACGCATATGAGCGCGTATCATAGAGGTATGCGCGTATAACGCGCAATCATTTCCGCTTTTAGTAAATAAATGCGCAATGCATTCTGGGAGTTATAACTCGTTTTGTAAACACAAAATCGAGCGGAGAACTTAAATTCATGTTTTATAGATTACTGTAACGTACACCTACAGAGACCACAGTTTTTATTGCTGCTTTTTGTGTCTTTACATTTATTTATGTTAAATGATTGCTAATTGTCATACTTTTTGTTCGATTTTCATCAATTTTTTTTTCAGAGTGAATGATGATTTGTTCGATATGACGTCATAGATTCCGTCAATGTTGCCGATCGCACGGATCCTCATCAACAGTAGGAATCGTCATATCTCTGTGATTTTGAAAATTCATAACTTTTGAACGGGTTTCCGGTTTTGCTCAAATTTTCACAGTTTGTTCATCTGAATTTTCCTCATTGAATGAGATCACGATAATTCCTTGGGATGGTTCCCCTTTCAAATGGAAGATTCGCCGACATATTTGGACATAAAGGTGGTCTCCATCAGAATTATAATACTTGATCTTGGTGCGAAAAAAAA
>BQKZ01005312.1:21604-31831 GCA_036244855.1 Temnopleurus reevesii | reverse complement strand
GCCCCCCCCCCCCCTCCTCTGTCCAGGATCATCAATTCCTGGGTGCCTCGGTCTCAAACGTGATAGCCTGCAGCTATACCCCAAAAAGAACACAAATATCCAAAATGTATTACCCCCCCTTCTCACTCGTAAAATGACATGTTTGATTCATGATATCGATCCTCACTTTGTTCTTGATTCACGCGCGGCGAAGTTATGACAAAACGACCGAACAAGGGGTCTCCGGAACAATAACTTGATTGAGGTGAACTCATTATATCTCATTTGATCGATAGAATTGATCATTAATGTCATTCTCTTGATTTACTATGGCCCTTGATGAGCTATTATTATGTTGGCTATTGTAATGGTGCAGAGAGAACTTTATCGGCCACAGATTGAAACAGACAGACAGACAACCAAACATCTAATCAGAATTCATCTTTTCGAATGTTTCTCTTTTAGAATTAGGATTATCTTTTTCTTCCTCCTCATTTTTCCTCTTCTTTTCCATCACCTTCATCCCATTTCTTCTTCATTATTTTCGTATATTCTTCTTTATTGTTGCTCTTATTCATATGAAAAACTAATTAGCTGTGTTTGATCCAGGTCTCCAAAAGGCACAAATTCATTTCACACATACTTTCTAAAAAAACAACTTTACAGAACCAAAAACTCTTTCGTAAAATGCTTCATTATTCACTGTTATGATGAAATCTGGAATATAGTTATTCAAACTACATGTATATAAACAAAAATAGCATGTATCGCGCAAAAAAAAAAAAAAAAATAGTAATTTTAGGTGCCGGATTTGCTTTTATCTAATTGGCATGCGATTTCACATTTCCACACTTATTGAATTCACGATCTAACGACCTTTTGATTGGCATTTAATTCAATGACTATTTTGGACTGCTCCTTTGAATGAAGATCCTCTAAAATTAAGTATTAATAAGATTAAAGGAATAATATTATACGAAATTGAGTAATACATAAAGGAAAAGCTAACCAATGTACAAAAGAGTTTATACGAAAGTCTGTCGAATCTGAATGTCCGTTCGTTCATTTGAATGATTATCTGATGAAATTGGCTGGGAAAATTTCTAATAGAAAACAAATACACAATTTTGCTTTGTTTTGTTTATGAATGGCGATATTTGCTTTTTATCAATTTAGTTAACTGGTAAAGCAAGCTTACAATTTGCAATCAGGGGTTTTAATTTCTGTGTGAATTTGTGGCCACGCGCTTACATACACATCATCACGCTTGTATATAGAGGAAAGTCGAAGAATGGATGATCACATAATACACGTACGAAAATCAGTAGTTAAATGTTCTTTTCCATTGATTAAAGTCAATATGTGACCAAGAAATTCAATACGACTGATAAGAATGCATTTGATTGTAATGTTCCCAATGGGAGTCCACCGTAGGTCCCTAGAATAGAAACAAACACAATCATGACAATTGGACATCGAATCACTAACCGATCGAACACGATTGAAACAGTCGTCAAATGCACCACCGTGACCACATAACTTATTGTTGAAAGCTCTTCAATATCTATCTTGTTTTGACATTTTGTTCCACAGAGTTTGCATACACTTGTCAAAACCAAGCCGACCACGAGGTGCGCAACGTGGGGAAGGGGGAGGGGACTTTAGGGGCTCGAGCCCATCGTGTATCATATTTTAGGCAAAATTGCTGAGGGGCCCCAAACTAGAGCTGATTACCTTTTTTTCTTGGAACTTTTGTTTCAAAATACTGTTTTTTAAACACTGGTTTTGTATTTTGTAAAATGTAAAAGAAAACATTATGACAATATTTAATTTTCAACACATACTGTAGAATGAACAAAATAATCACATAGTCTTCATGCCAAATAGAAATAAAGATACATTAAACAAATATCCTAGGAGGTGTTTCACCAAGATAAGAAAGACTTTACGCACGACTTTTCGTTCGACTGGTACCCGTTCTTGTGCGTAATGATTTACATTATTACGCGCATTCAGCGCAAGAATTGATGAAACACCTCCCTGTATTTATAACGCAAAGGAATGCAATAACCTTTTCGGATTGTTTTTCATATTTTCCTATTTTTATGTGTTTTACAGTAGATTTTACTACTTTGCAGACATTTTGGCTTGAATGCGTGGACATTTAGAGTGCCTAACTGGCAGATTAGTTTAATGAATTTGAAAATGTTTCAATTGAAGTGGTACAAAACTCAGAAATGGACAATTTACAAGTGTGTTTGTATATATTTTAGGAAAACGCAATATAGATGCAGTTATATCATTGTATATGTCATATGGTGACAAACATGCTAGCTGGAGCCCCAATCCGGGCAAAGTACTTGGGGTCCAAGAACATGGACATTCTTTACATCGTTTCTGGGTTGTCAAGCAACGTCCTTCTGCTCCCAACATTCACAAAACCCAGTCAGCATCAATTCATCTCCGCCGGATAGTTGAAGCATGGCTGCATAATTCTTCATCGGAGCTATATGTGTGTTCAATATACTGATCGATACTCCTTGGAAAAATATAGAGAGGCATAGTTACAACCAGCGGGGTTGGAACAGATTATATTGATCTAATCGAGAAAGGAGTATCTTGGTTGGAGAAGGGGATTTCTGGATGATGGCATATAAATGAGAAGGGGCGGGGGCTTTTGGGAGGTATGTTTTTTTTATGTGACTCTTTCGTTCGATTTATTTTCGGGGAGGGCTATTATTTTAAGTTCTAACAAATCTACTCGTTCCAAATATTGAAAATTAGTCTGACACCTCATCCTAAAAGTGAATTTTATTCAATTCTAGAAGATTAGATTATTTTTTTTTGGGGGGGGGGGGGGGTGGGGGCTTGGTTATTGACAACACTTAGGATACGGGGCGGATCCAGCTTTAAAAAAGGGGTCTTTTAAAAGCATTTTCAGAACCGTTTGAACGACCAGAGGAAGTGAAGGGACCAGGCGCCGGAAATAGGGGGCTCCAGGATTCCATGATTCCAATTTCCACTTTTTTCTCTGGGTAAACTAACAATGCCTCAGCATGTTTAGATGTGCTAAAACAAAGTTCATTAACAGCACCTGATTCACTCATCAAAAAGTAATAAATTAACAATCCGATATTCATCGTGAAGATGATATAGAAAATTGTATCTAGTTTCAGAAGCGTTAAAAATAAGCAATTTCGCTCTGGAAGGTCTTGTGGAGTGACAGTACTGAAGTCCCTATCGTCTTGTTCCCCACCCCATCTATTGTTAGCCCCCCTTCTCATAAATCCTTTAATCTCTATTGTACGCAGTGTTTTTGTTGATTTCTTAGGAAGAAAGGACCCCTTCATCGAATGGTTTCAAGTACCTTTCATAGACTCGCCCATGCATTGAGCAGTGAGGGGCTTCTGTTTGTACTGATAATCGTATATCATCAAACAGCAAAGGAGCATATTATTTGCACACTCGATCTAATGGATTGTTATAGTTATCAAGGACATATATTTGCATGATTCTATTTTGACATATTTAGAGACGATGTTATAGTGGGTTTTCACTTATATATGTGGACTGCATGCGTTTTAATATTGCTCCTTGGAGATAAACAATGAAGATTCCTCAACTCATTTCTTCATCGAGCTATCACTTTAGGTGGGAGACGAAGCGAAGAGGTATGTGTGAACCGATGTATGTACGAATATATAACTGTGAATTATCGGGATTATGCATGCCCGTTTGGGGGTTTCGAGATTTTATTTTTTCGTATACGATTAAGTACAAATGAAATCATTATGATTTTGGTATCTAAAATGTATTAGTTTGATAATTTGAATAAAGTTTTTACCCCCCAAATAATTAATTGATTCAAATGTATTAAATTTGTAACTTAAATAAAGTTTTGACCTCCCCAAAATGGTTGATTCAAATAATTTCCCATTGGATAAGATAGAGTTGAAAGTTTAAAAAATAAAATTCTGATTCTAGCTAAGCCACTGCTAATACTTGTCCATAGTTACAGATTATGAATTCCACATAATAATGAACGGGTGATAAACAGCTTAAAGTGGCATGAGATATTTTCGTTATTTGGAAAATTATTATTGAATAAAAGCTATCTCTATCAAGAGGAATTCTTTTTGTGAAATCTGATTCATGATGAATTTGACAATGTGCAGCGGTCGTTTACTTTATGAACCATCTCCGTCAATCTCTCTTTGGTTCGTGAGTAAACTAATGTTCCGAAACCTTCATGCTGATTACCTTTCGTGTGATCAAAGTGAATTGAATTTCTATTATTTTTTTCAATATTGTGTGAGATAAAGAATTTGCCTTTGCCACAGCATGACAGCTTTCGATTTTGGACATGATTCAGATTGGGTTCTTTTCTAAATATCACATAACTGCGTGCTGGTATATACGTCGAGAAAATATTTGTTTGTGACAATTTACCAAATCAAATGGGATATTATTTGAATACAATTTCCCTTTTACTTGTGTTTGAATCTATGTTTTCCCATAATTGTTTTAAATGATTAGTTTGATATTAATTAGTCATTAGATGTAGGAAATACATATAAGACTGGTAGAAAAAGCATAATTTGAGTTTATATTACCGCCACAAATGTTGCCTGGCAAACCCTTGAATAATTGCAACTAATCAAGCCATCATTCAGTGTCATTGAAAATGCATAATACTCATCATTTAGATATTGGGTATAGTTGTTAAAAATTAATTGCATATATATATCTTTATATTCTATTTCCAGATAATTTTCCTCGTAATAAACTGGCTCGCATGTGAGCATGGATAATTCATGGTCCAGCTTCGCATTGAGCACTAACATAACGCGACGGTCATCATGTTCAACCAATACAATTTGTAATATCATTATATATTTTTAGTCCTGCTTAGTGTTGGAGTGATGGAAAACAATTTATAGTTTAAAAGCCTTTGTGAGGTAATTAACCATGTTAGCCGCTGAATTCTTGATTGATTTGACCTCTTTATGGTTGGCGGGAAATGGGGTGGATTTTCGCACACCCTCAGATCAACATTCGCGAAATTTGTGTTGTTGAAGTTCGCGTCAAGAGCGATCAATAAATAAGTGACAATACACTCTGGGAAGGAATATCCTTAACCATGTTTATTCGGGGAGCTCGTGCATGTGTTGGGTGGTAGTGGTGATGATAAATAAAAAGTGATGCAGGGAGTATCGACTAACATCTTGTGGATCGAAACCTGAACACAATGGATGTCATCCGATCAAAACAATACACCGATAGCGATCATGTGACGGTTGATGGTTATCAAACAAGGACGAAGGGTGGGGACGAGGAGGAGGAGGAGGAGGTGGAGATTGAAATCATTTCGCTTGACCAAGTCATCAACGATGGTCATGATGTCGCCATGGAAATTGGACGCGTAGACAATTGGGAGCAGGGGGGAGGGATTGGGGATGAAATCAGCCGATTTGGTGATCGAACATCAGCGATGGATCACGACGACGACGATGATGCAAACAATAATTCGATAACACGTCTCCGATTAGACATCGCTTCGACAATCAACGATCGCTTTGACGCGGGAGCAGACGACGATTATTTCGACATCGCGGACGATCTCCGAGATGGCATGTCGTCTGCTGGGAGCGGTCATGATGACTTCATGAAGGGTTCGACAAGACCCAGTTCGTCGAGATCATACGTGGTCGGCGGGGAACTCAACGTCGATGAGGATTGCTACGATAGTGACGAATATGGAGTAAGATTTTTTGGGTTTTTTTAATGTCAATTCTCACACACGCACTTTGCAATACTAATACACTTGATGTTACATTAATGCTCTGCATCTGTGGTGTATCTGTGGTGTATTTACCTTTCTGACGTTCTTAGCTACAATACTTGTTTATTTGTGAATACAACAAATCAGACGTTATCAAGTTGATGTTGGTTTTGACTCAAGGTTACCATGCCTTGTACCCTATTCACACTTATTTAATTTTTCAAAGGAAAAGTTCACCAAGTTGGTTTTTCATGAAGCTTGTCGCCTGCTACAACTAGTCAGCACTGACTAATTCCATGGAATCCTTGATTTTGATTGGATAAAAAACACTATCACCGACTGTTACTATGGTAACTGTCGGAAAATCATTAAATCGTTAAAAATGGGCATTCAGTATTTTCTTTTCATCGTTTTGCCCAACTTTTAATAAAGTGGGTCACATTAAATCTTGAGCGATTCTGCTGATGTTTGTACTTGCTGAAACAGAATCAATACAGGTTGAATCGGTCCCCATAAAATTAACGAACAATGAGTACATTTAATCAGGAGCAATTGTCAGTCACAGACCCTAAGGCTTCATGATATACCGTGCAGCAATATTGTTTATCCCGCTCTTCTCCGTATAAGTGCTAAGATATAATGAGGTGTCAGAACATGTATAATCACGTTACAAACTCAAGTATTTAATATTGAAAGGAATAAAATAAATATTGGTATATTAGTAAATGAAAACAATGGAATTGATCGGAGAGGTGTAAGGTCCAAGTGGAAAAGTTCAGACAATGTTTAGTCAAGACTGCCGCCATGCTTACGGAACAAGCTCGCTCCACATCGTGAAAAATGGACATCCAGTATTTTCTCGTTCTGCTCAACTTTTAACAGTCAGTCTCATTAAATCTTGAACTATTATATTGATGTTCGAAAAAAAATTTAAGCGTACTTGAACCTGCTGAAACAAAATCAATAGACGTTAATTCATTCCCCCTAAAGTAAATGAAATTGATAATGAACAAATCCCGTATATTCGGAAATTATAATGGAGATGATTAAATTTTGATACAGTAAGATGACAAGTTTTTAAAATAGATGAAGAATTATATCATAGAAATATAAATTAAGCCCCACATACATTTCTAGGACATTTCTCACTCCCTCTTCCTATACTAGTATTGGATTAACCACAATTCGACCATGGAAACTCTTTATCGGTTTTATATTCTGCCATCTCAAATACAAACCAAATGTGTCATTCATGTGGATTAAGGGATAGAATAAGATGTTCAAAATTCCATTGACACAGCTTAAACTATGGATAGTTCAGATAACTGGGTAAAATATCAGAAATAATCTTAATTTGTTGAAGCGTGTACACCTGCTAGTTTTCACGGTGGATTTGGTTTATACTATTCATTGTTGTGAACTCATGTGAATTGATAAAAAGTGCCCCATCTTCTCCACACATCTTGCAAAAAAGCACTAATAGTGCTCACAACCGGGAACATCAAAATACTAAACTTTTTCTAATTCACAATTCATTGGGATATTCAAAAACATCACCGTGACCTTTTTTCCACAAGAAGATGCGCTCCTCACTAATCATAATAACACTTTAGAAAGAGTGAACATTTTATTTTTGTGTCATATAATAATAATATATGCAATTTATATAGCGCACGTAGCCACTCTCATTGCTGAGTGCTCAAGGCGCTTTGCATTTATTACCCTGGCTTTTGCCCGGCAGCCACCAGCGCACTTGGCATTTCAAGGAATAAAGTCATAGGCCTATGTTGGTATCCTTTTCAACCTTCTCAAAACGTGCTGAAAACCTTTAAAAGTTCTGCATATATATCTGTATATAGGACAAGTATACACATCTTTGAAGAAGATGTGTTAAAGCATAGTATTCCATTGCGCGTGTTTGTAACTATCAAGAAACACTTGGACATTGATTCTTATGTCGCGGTCACTTTGATTGATTTCAAAGTTCATTGTTGTGGAATGTTAATTTGCTAATCGTACTTGCAAAATTATGGGAGAGGTTGATGACACGTTTTCTTTCAAAACACCAAAATGGGATAGGGGTTCCTGATTCCTAAATCTTACTATTTTCCAATCTGAATGGACATAAGTGAGGAAGGGATTTAAGATCTTATAAAGTCTATAATGTGCGTTCATTTTCAGTATCTGACTAGTATTATTTGAGACTCATATCACTTGGACCAGTTCTGCACGCTAAGATTAAGGTTCTATGAATATCCAGTATTACCGTATTTGGGAACCTTTAAAGTTCCCTTAGTATCATGAATTATAGCTTACTTCAGACAGCCACTTTTAACTCTCTTTAAGTTCTTGAAATAGCCTTTGAAGGTTCTTTAAGTATTTTTAACTTGGTCTTACGGGCCAAAAAGGGTCCGGTGTTTACCCTTTATTTTAGGAGTGCATGTATGATGTTCATGCTTATACAGACTGGCCAGTAGATTTATGACCGAATAAGTTACTAGTTTTACAATCACCCACACAATAATTATAAGAGTGGTCGTGCGTAAAAAAAAAATTTCGACAACAACCGACGTGTATATACTTAAGTGCATCTTGGAAAATTATGAGGATTCATTTGTCCAACTTTGGAAAAATGTGTATTTGAGTATCTTTATTTAAAAAAGAATATTGATACATTACATTTGAACACATCAACGTGATTAAAATGGCAGTGATGTGTAATTCTTCGGAGTGGATTCTGACACGTACCAAGAAACTGATTTCAATGTTGAGAAAATGGAAAACCATTTGAAGGACCGACTTGTATTCTTTGACTACATAAGGATTGATTAGTAACCTTATCATTATACATAAAAAGAGAGAAAACTTTGAAGGAAATATAAAGAATCATGGGCTTGATAAGAGAATATTACCGACTCGTACATTGTTATCCGAATAAACAACGATGTCTGAACTAACACGGACAAATCAAAACTTTTGAACAAATTTGAAATTATGATGCATCTTTGGTCTGGGAGAATAATTACGGAACGAATCTTGTTTACCAAGTGGAGAAGAATGTTGGAAGTAAAAAGGGGATCAAAGCATTTGACGGCAGACTGCATGGGTAACAGTTGCTAGGCTGCATCATGAACGCTGTGAATAATGTAAGGAATAGAGTTATGACCGAACAATGATTGTCATCAAGCATATCTCTTGTCATATTTTTGTGTTTGCGCAGCTTGTTGAGATTCTTTTAAGGATAAGGCAAGAATTAAACTTCTATTGTACATCTTCATGTCATGAAGTTCTTATTTGCCATAAAATCAACACATATCAACAGTTTTGAAGAAAAAAAATCAACATAATATAAGAGATGATTTTGAGTCATTTAAAGATGAAAGGGAGAATATAAGTTAGAGCTGGATATAGACCAAGGCCCCACAATAAATATTGTAGCCCTGGTGGTAAGTGAAATTAATATGAGATAATGTAATAATTGTGGAATTGAAAAAAAAAAGACTCAAACAAATATCATCTTCATTCATTTGACACAGCTCTTGTTCTTCTTTTCTTCTTCTTCGTTCTTCTTCTTCTTCTTCTTCTTCTTCTTCTTCTTCTTCTTCTCTTTCTTTCTCTCTCTCTCTCTCTCTCCCTCTTCTGTGGAAATTTAAACTAAGGCAGATTCACGGTGGAAATAGAATAATATTGATCGAAATGGCACATTCTAACTTTTAAGAAAATGAAATGACAATGGTCTTTCCAAATATTTCATTGTAGATTTAATCGAAACACTATGGCCCGTATTCTGATGTCAGGTTTAACTTAAACTCGAGGTTAAATCTGTGGTTTAAGTATGGGTAGCCTAAAGTGCCAAAACTTTATCTAAACTGTATAATTCTTATGTTAACTGCTCTCTTTTCCTATGCTCTAATAATGTAGAAAACTATTTAAGTTTTTATTCCAAGACATTTTTTTAATACTATGATTGCAAAATGAGGTGGTAAATTAAACACTGACTTTTATAGATTCGAGCCTATTTTGGCTTCCCATACTTAAACCACAGATTTAAACTCTAGTTTAAGTTAAACCTGACATCAGAATACGGGCCTATAAGTGACGTAAAGTACACTGCATTACAAAAGATGCCGCCAAAGTAATGATTATAGATAATGGTACCTAATAGCCACTTGGAAATATTTAAGAAGACCTTCATAAAATCACTTTGGCAAACTCTGTCGGCTGTGATATTCCTATCTCCATAGCACCATCAATCTGTTATCGTCATCTCTTCAATAATGCAAGATGGACGTCTGCTGATTCTATTCTTCGAACCCTTTTTATGACAGTATCAATCTCCTTTATCAGCGGGTGGATCTTTAGAAAAGTCTCCATTGGGTTACATAAGAAAATCAATCATTTCGTTCTGAAATTATGTGACACGCGTCAGAAAAGACATCTTAAGGGCCATCGCACTAATTGGATTG
>BQKZ01005311.1:5653-41146 GCA_036244855.1 Temnopleurus reevesii | reverse complement strand
CCCCCCCCCCCCCCCCCCCCCCCCTCAGTTTAAGTGCCATTCTAGATATTCGAATGGTTATTCTAGAAATAATCACGATTCTGCCTTTAGTAATTTCTTGCAGTTTAGCGGATAATAACTTGATATGACATTCCGCGTTTCCATTTTCATTTTGTCACGTAGCTACCTTGAAGGACATTGTACTTATCTTCACCCTTGTGCACGTCGCCATGGTAACAGGATGCAGTCATCCGAGTCGAATCGAATGTCTACCAGCGTTGAGCATACAAGAATGGGTTTAAGCATTAAATATACAGATTATGCATTCTGGCAGAAGTACCCTCTTGCAATGGGCGAGTAATTGTGAAAAAGGCAACTCAGTCATAATTGCAGGCTGTAATTTGGCTAATCATTAATCACTCTTAAATTCGGTTCGCTCAGGATTGATAAACATCGCTGTACCGGAGGAGATGATCACCCTCTTTTACTGATGAGACAATGGAATACCAAATTCGATGTTTTACTTATGTTTTATGGAATATTTTAGGGGTCAAGGTGTAATGATCACATAAAACTGATATTCACAATTTTGCAATGTCCACATCAGAGGTAGATAACTGGGTGGCGCCGCGAACCTAAGTCATTCAAAATAATGCACGACTCCGGATAAGTTTATGATTTCTTTTTATTGTGTGCATCATCTGTAAATTCAATCTGCAATAATGGTTGTGTTTAAATCGTGTAGTTTAAATATGAATTTGATTCTGTGGTTCTTGTGCTATTCCTCATAAAATAATGTGCACAGATTGGGTGAGCGTCTTAAGAGTGTACATTTCTTAGATCCCGATTGCATATCGTCTTTCACTCTTTCTCAATCAGTCACTGATCCGATGATGTTTGCAGCAGCATCCTCAAAGCCCATCAATCAAGTTTAAGAAATAACCAGCAAATTGATAGATTAAGAAGCACAAATTTGTACATTCTCGATGCTCATGAAATGACATGGCGCCAGATTGCATCATTCCACTATTGCATTTTTCATCTACTCCCAGCGAATGGATGACAAGAGAATGCTGCTTTCGCGCCATTCATTGTTTGCTGTGATGAGTCATCATCGTCAGCCTCCACGTGCCCTATGAATGGGGGACAGAAGTTCATCACTAGCGCTGATATTGCAATCATCTGCAAAAAAAAACAAACAAACAAAAACAAGAATGGAAAGATGAATTCAACCATCATTAAGGTTTCATACGCCACCTTGGCTATGTTAATTAATTAGTTCTGAGCAGACGACAATGGAATAAGAAATGAGCAATATCAATGTCATGTGATGAATCAACATCGCAACTACTAATTATTAATCATTCATGGATATATTGTGTAATAAAAAGTAATATTAATAATATATGATCATGATTTTCATTAAGTTCTTAAAGCATCACAAAACTTTTCAGGGTAAGTTGGGCCACGCACTTCACAAAACCTTAATTTGTCGTAACCGATGACAGGACGTAAAGTTATCATTCATGGTTAACTATGATAATACATATGATTTGACATCTTTTCTATTACAGTAGAACAGTTTTCAGATAGGGGAGTGTGTGTGAATACAGCTGAAAACATGGAATTATTTTCAGAGGTCGGCAAACCTCCCTTCTTAAGACAAAAGGGTAGCCTTCAGATTGTTAAACCCGATGTATTTTTAACTGGGCGGGAAAATCGATTTGAAGTTGAACGTTCGCCAGCAGTATAATCAAATTCAAATTATTCAAGAGAGCAGGAGGAGCCTATTGTGTTGTTTCCAGGAAACAGGGAGGAATCGCCGGGAAGCGAGATCTCCGCATCTTCTCTCTCTCTCTCTCTCCCTCTCTCTCTCTCTCTCTGTTGTTCTCTCTCTCTCCTGCTCCATCTCTCTCTCTCTCCCTCTCTTTCCCATTCTATTCACCTTATCATCCCCCTGTACTCCTCTCATTCGTATATTGCTGCACGTGTTCCATTTACATTAATGGACTCCGATTTAGGATTCTCGTGAATTCTTAGAATCGAGGGTCGTTGTTTGCAGATGCGGCTTCTACCGGTGACTCGGTTTCAATATACATCATTCTCAATCCATGTTTAAATTGAAAGAAATACAGACATGCTGCAGAAGACTTGCTGATTCATGTGTTATGATTTTATTAGCAAATTTCGATTTTCTTTGGGCTTTGATTATAATATCCTTATCCTGATATACATATTAACGGTATATACTGTATATATATATAGAGAGAGATATATATATATTTATTTCATTATGTTCCTCCCTTATAGTTGAAGTAGCAACTTAACACAGCCATATGTTTACCAGTGATAAATCCCTTAAACATGCGGAAATATAAAGAATTTAACTTTAATCTGCACGAAGTCTTAGAATGTACAGATCTTCAAATGTAATAAGAGATTCAAAAGTCTGTATATCAATGGGTGGAAAATGATAGCGGGTACAAAATTGAACACATATAAAATGCAGTTAATGTTAAAGCGAAGAAAACATGTAAAACTCGTAGAAAATGAATATCAACACCAACGAGTCACTGGTGTAATGAGCTGTGAAGGTAACGTCAGACGATGTGACGATATAGTTTTCAAAGAATGGTAATGAGCCTGCCAAGAGGTGAACGGCCGCCTGAGGTCATAAGCATACAGCAGACAATAAATAGAATTTTTAAGGCGATTGTTTTGCTATCGATTAGAATTACCAGCTGGAGTTGAAATTAATACCAACTGATTTCGAGCATTATAGCAATAGAAAAATGAATTTATTGAGTGTTATGGTGATACGAATTAATAATTTGCAGGGTGGAACTCATTAATCATAAGATTGCTCTGAGTCATACCATCTAGGGTTGCCAAAATGAATAGAACTCACGTCTTTCGCAGTTTCATTAGTTTATGATGCCAAAGAAGGAAACAAACGACTTGATTTAAGAAAAAACTGCGGTACCGGGAAAGAAAGAACAATATATTTAAAAGTTGCTAGTCTTTATCAACCAAAATCGTAGTAGATTAAAAAAAATCCCATCTCCCATTCGCAAATTCATAGAGAGTCTCCATTTCTAACAATGTCCATGGATATAACATGCATGCGCCAGTATTATCAGGGCTTTCTTTTTTAAAATATATATATATATATACATATTATTTATCAAGTTATCAGGGCTTTCTCATGAATTCTTCTGAACGATTCCGGTTTGAGATTAATTTTCGGACTTAATTGTATACAGCCAACAACTGGAAATAAATCTGTCAATACATACGATTTCAAAGCTTTTCATTGAACAGTTGACAACAAGAAAAACATACACTCGCTGTCACCGTATTGTATGACATTACACGGAAATGATATGTCCGTTAATTATGCCGAAATTGTCCATTTTCAATATAATCCTAATTATCAGTATGATATTATTTTCATTCAATTTTCCCTTTTGTTTGCCTCTTGACAGTGCATCGTGTATGAGATGGTGTGAATGTCTCGAGGAGCCAGTCGATTTGTCCAAATTAACAGAAGACTTTTTATTTAGAGGCTGTTCCCTTGGAGACGCATTCTTAGGTAAGTTATAGAGTACCGATACAATCTTTGGAAAAGGGTAAATGAACACTTTATTAGGTGTGGGCACACCGGCCGAGCGGGGCTGTAGCGCTCCTTTTGAGGTAGGAATTTAGTTTGCAAGGACGGAATCTTCCGGTGTGTGCATGCGCAGACCCTGTATCACGTTCTGCACATGC
The DNA here is from genome assembly GCA_036244855.1 of Temnopleurus reevesii. Classification (NCBI taxonomy): domain Eukaryota; kingdom Metazoa; phylum Echinodermata; class Echinoidea; order Temnopleuroida; family Temnopleuridae; genus Temnopleurus; species Temnopleurus reevesii. Next base: position 37,399 of record BQKZ01005311.1, on the reverse strand, counting down.
ACACACCGAAAGTCTATAGGGTCTGTCTTTGCAGACTAAATTCCTACCGCTAAAGGACCGTTACAGCTCCGCTCGGCCGGTGTGACCACACCTTTAAATGGATGAAGTGTTTTATCACACATTTTCATGTTTTAAGTGTTAATTTTTAGAGTTAAATGTTTTTGTAGTGATAATTTACTATTTACCATTTTGAAAAGATCATTTATTTCTCCAACGTCATGAATGTTAAAGGAGAATCACGAAGACATTATCAAGCCTGGAACGTGCGTGTTTGACGAATGAAATGCGAACGGAGTGCGAAAAGTGATTTGTATTGTGAGATCAAAAAAGGGAAAACATTTCGAGCAAGAATGAAAAAATATTGGACGAACCAAACAACTTCCACTGAAGCCCTCGAAAGGGTTATATGCACACAAAAGAAAGTATTTCCCCGATTTATACGGTGTATTCCTGTTCAACATTACTCAGCAGAATAAGAGGAAGGAATTTCCTTATGTGTACATAATAGAGCTATGTATCCACAACACACTGCTTGAAATGATTCAGTAAATAGACGTGCCCAATGAATGAAATGTTACAATAACAACCCGACTCCTTGAGTGTGGCAATTATTTTCTCAGATATAAAAGGCATAAGAAACAAGTACAATTTGATTTACGACAACAATGCACTTGCACCTTACTTACAATAGCGTTTGCCGTCATAGTATTTTGGATAGCTTTACAGGACAAAAAAGTAAATAAATAAAATAATTCAAAGCATGTAGAGGAAGACAGTTTGCCCTCTAAATTACGCTGGGTGGTTCCTTCTGCAAATGTACTCTCCTTGACGTCATGAAGTAAATAAAACGAAATAACTCGAAATAACTCGAAATAACTCGAAGGATTCCGAAACCGAAATGCAAAAAACGAGCCCTAAAATCAGGTTTTTGTTTTACATGATCGAATTTGATATAAAACAGTTCTTTCAACATTTTATCCACATAATCACCTTTTCGTTCATGTAAAATATGTTGTATTCGTGATTTCCCTTGTGGTTCTTCTTTAACTAAACATATGAGATCTAATCTGCCTAACGGAGGGAGATGGTATAGCAAATAGATACAATTCTATTTAATTAAAAAAGAAGAATGAGTATGATTCCCCTATAGATATTCCTACAGGTCGGTGTGTTTCACATCGTTAGTATGCCTTATGAAATTGAAAATAAAATCATTATACATTTTCTCATGTTCTATTTACCCCGGATGTTTGGGAGGTCGCAAATTGTTATAGAATTTTGAAATATCTATTCTTCCATTCACTGTTTTACATTTAGGTATAGTACGGATACACGTCCCCTTCCCCACCTGCCAGCTGCATTGAGGTCTGCTTTAGACCAACATAATTTATATATTTATGTATTTATTTATTTATTTATTTATTTATTTATTTATTTATTGATTGATTGATTGATTGATTGATCGATATTTTAATTTTCAAGATTCATTTACCAAATCAAGGTCTCTTCTATAATATTCACAATGTGTTTATTTCAAATTTTAGTATTTTGCTTTTAAAGTGCTCATGGTGATAGATTATCTTAACATTTCAAAACTAAAGCGTTTATTTTAGAATGCTGACAAATAATTAAAAAAAAACATACCTTTGTAAGAACACATATCCTTCACAGGTTCCTATAAATGTTCATATCTCTCAAAGTTTCCTTAAATTCATTTTATAAATCTATTCAGATTTTGGAACGTGCCCGGATGACGACTCAACAGTTGTAATCGCTGAATATCGACTTCAGGATAAGAACTTGAAAGAGTGTAGGTCAACTCGGAACAATCCTTTGGTCTTCTTCAAGAACGACACGTACGTGGACGGGTACGCTTTACAGGCCTGGAACACAAACGCCAAGGAGAACCTGGTCCTACTCAGAGAGTTCTGTGCACCCCAGTGTAATCCTCTGTGCGGTATATTCCCGCCAACTACTCCAACTCCACCATTACCGATGACGTAAGTGTTAACTCTTTGTCTCATTCAAACGTGTGGTAGCTCATTTGTCAAGCGTAGGAATGCGTCAGTGCGTCACTGAAGAGTCATCATGCACTGGCGCGTTGGTGTTGCATGCGTCAATTCCGTTTATACTTTGGGCCTCTGCATGGTAATAGGATTTTATGAATTAATTTTATCCTTTTACCACCAGTGCAACAGGATTATGTTTTTTTCGCCTTTCCCAAGCTTTCACGGTTTAATGACTGAAAGCTAGCATACGTGTCAACATATTCCCTAGATATTATACTCCCCTGTACCAATATAAAAAATGTTTCATATTTTGTAATCAATGTGTTGTTATCAATTGTTGAGGAGATTGTAATCGCCATTGTTTTGATGAAGTTAAGGTTGCCAACGGAAATTGTTAGGTGGACAAAAAAAGATATCGGCATGTAGCAACAGGTCAAAGGTTATTTTGTTTCTTGATTCAGTAGAGGAAGAACGGCTATTAAAAGTGTAACTGCATATGATTTTCTGTAAATGTCCTCTCTAATCTGGTGAAAACGGTAACGTAGTAACAATGGTGATGGTTGAAATGTTAAACATGATAAAGATTATACGTAATATCAGTGACGATGATAATGAGATTATTTTGTTGTATTTCAAACAGGACTCCAATGAGTACCCGTCAGATTATAGATGTAGTCATTCCCAGATTCAGTCCAACTCCCACAAGTATGTCAGGTAAGTACACACTGCATGCCCAGGGTTTAACGTTACGCACGACTTTCAGATCGACTGGTATCAATTCTTGCGCTGGATGCGTGTACTATTATGAATTATTATGCACAAGAAGGGATAACAGTCGATCTTAAAGTCGTTCTGAAAGTGTTTCTTGTCTTGTTGAAACACCTCCCTGGGCTTTGTTTCTCCAAAATGAGAAAGATTTCAAGAACGAATGATAACCGTTCGTGTGATTCATTATATAACACGTATACCAATCGTTCTTAAAGTATTTCCGAAAGTCGTTCTTATCTTTGTGAAACAACGACCAGTAAACTGACAGATCCATCTCACCGAAATGGTAGATGCATATGTTCTCTTTCAAATGGGATCTTAAAATGGAAATCAATTTGATAAAGTTCAAAACAATTGAATGAACTACTCTTCAAAATAAAATTCATCACTAAGGGGTAGATACTGTTTAATTTATATTATTATTATATATAGAATGATAACCAATCAATGGTACAAAGCAGTTCATATGTGACAAAATTGCTGAGCATAAGAACCACTCTAGTAGAAAACATTTTGGGGTCTTCTGCCAATTTACCAACAAAATAGAAAGATTATAACAATAGAATTAGAAGTGAATAAGCATTTAGCATTTACGAATATGAATAATTAATCATATTTCTGTTTCAAGAAGAGAAAAGCATGAGTAATAAAAATCTCGTCAGCTAAAACTGTTATGCAAATTTTAATTACAATACTTTGCTGATAATTAGATTATTTTCTTTCTGAGCTATTGAGAATGAAATTCATCACGTCAGTTTTTTTAACCATTTCGTTAGCTTTGCCAGAAATTCAATTCTACGATGTTGTTACCGATTTCATATCTTCTCAGAATCTTTCCTTGACCATCATGATCATGTTGTTATTTTTTTTTTTGGTCGATAAAGAAAGCATTATCACCTTCTCCTTGTTTTCAGGCCTGTCGCCTGCTGAAGTTCGGAGCTTAGGGATTGCCATTGGAGCGTTTTTGGTCGGGCTTCTTATCTTACTCATCATCGTGTTCATCTGTTACCGAAGGAGGAAAAAGAACAAGAACAGGGGCCCAAGGCTGCCACCAAGGTAAAAAAAAATAAAATAAAAGAGCTTGATCATTCGTTTGCATATACTTCTGTTAACTAAGCCAAAGTAGAAAAACTCTTCCTGACATCAAATTCTCTTCTCCATAGAACGATTATGGTCGGAAAGTGGATTCCTCTGTCCCAAAGGCATTTTTTCATGCCGACCATCGATTAAAATGAATGAAGTTTTTGCCCCAATCCTAATACGAATTAACATTGATTGATAGTGCTCGCTCGTTCCACTGTGATAAAAAATCGCAGACAAACTCAGGTTGGAAATTAACACAAAACTCCATATTTGTTGGACATGTATCATACCATTGGTAACAAGAAGTCTAATCGCTGTTGAAGTGGGGACATAAATCTTGCATGATAATATCGGAACTCGATTTGTATAAAGTCATACCTGATTGATCCGTTTTAATTTAACAATTCTTTCCTATTCATTTGAAAATTAACAGACATTGATTAACCATGCGTGATTGAGCTGCTGTGAAAAAAAAGATTCACGAACATAATCTTTCATTTCTCGTCTTTTTTATTGCAGGCGCAACATGCCAACTCGTGAAAACAGGGACTATGCAACGATTGAAGAAATCCAAATGACAGGTACGAACGGAAGTAAGTGAACAAGAATTTCTAAGATAGCTGATTCTTCTTAAAAACGCTATTATTATTTTGTGTACATTATGGAAATAATTTGTCCCATCCAAAAGCTAGCCAGAACCCTACATATGTCTCATCCAAACTTGATAATAATCGATACTGTACTCAATTTTTAATGAACATACTTAATTATTTGGATAAATAAACGATATTACTTTTACGGGAATGTAGAAAGTCTGTTGATTTCTATAATTGTTATGATTGCCATCACCACCATAAATATCATTGTCATTCTTTTTTCCTCTCTTTCTGTTCCCCCATAATCATCGTCTTCTTCTTCTTCCTTGTCTCCTTCTTCATCAATATCATGATATTAACGAATACTTTAGCGAAGATAGCTAATCGTTCTTGTTTATTCCTTTCACGATAATCAGGTCCAGCCAGACGAGGTGGTGCATATCCCAACGGGATGTATCGAAGTGAAAGTCTATCGGCCATCAACGCTCTCAATCCTGATCCCGCACTTCATCGGTCGGTATCTGACATCGCCTTACTAGGTGATCCACCACACCCACCCGTGCGACAGATGAGTCTCTTGCCAGGAGTCAACCCCGCACTGTCTGACGGTACTGACGGACGAAGTGCCCCGCAGGACGCCTATGGATACACCAAGTACTTACCGGAGGAGCCACCACAGGGCTTGCCTTACATGCATCTCAAAGTGTCCACGTCATTGTCCGATCCTGAAACTCAGAAACAGAGTCCCCCTAAGCCGCATCGTTATAGGAGCAATACGCATGCGAATGGGGAGGATGTTGATAGGGTCATTGAGAAGATGCGTGCTCGCCAGGCTATGAAGGACGCGAGCAACAGGAGGTTTGTACCGAATCAGTCCGGAAGGGGTAGGGGTTCGACTCTCAGTGACGAGTACAACCGCTTGAACAGAATTGGTGGACATAGAGGTGTGCCGAGATCTAGAAAGCAGGACTCTTCTGCCTTCACCCCAGTCCCTGTCCATGGTCAGTATCAGTCCAAACCTAGGAGGTCTCCCGAGAGTGTTCGCAGGTGGAGGTCTCTCCCAGATATGACAGACGGAGGACAGGCGCCACCAACATTGCAAGCTGGTAGTGGCGACGAGACTCCTCCCATTTATCATTTACTTGAAAGAAGTCCGGAAAATTCGATCGGGGATTACAACAAACGCAAAACACATCATCTTCCAAACGGACATGCAACCGAAGAAGTTCGATCACAACCAAACTCAAGAGACAGCCGAGGAAGTAGACGGGCTGCTTCAGAGTCCGGTCCATCCACTTACCGTGTACCAACTCAGAACAATAACATGGACGAACGTTACGATCCCGTCTATGAATCGCAACTAGCAAATAGCGCTAATGATCCTCAGACTCCTGCAGACTATCAGCCCCTCCGCCCTGAGTACCTAGAATTTGACGAGCATCCTGTCACAGAGCCGGCATTAGACAGATATGCTTACCTGAAGCCGAACGGAGCCCCATTGTCGTTCAGAGAGAATGGTAGACTTAGTGGTGGCAGCGGTGGGATTAAGTCACCCACACAGATCCAAAATGGCGGCCCTCCGCGCGACAAGTCATACATTTACGAAAGTGACAACAATAACCTTTCTGTAAAGACGCAACCCTCAAGAACTGTTGGAGGAAGCACCTACGTTCCTCTAAAACTAAGACCGACTGAGGATGATTATGACAATACTGATATGATGGACGATGATATGGAGAATGGAGAATACATGTATCATCCGGCTGGTCCTGATGTCATGATTTGATTCCATTCGGATTGCATCTGCAACGCAAAAGCTGTGATGAGACATAAAACATCACTCAAAGTTCATGATTGTCCAGTTAATGATGAAATTTTGTTTTCATCACAATCAGTCATTACAATATACTTAATCAGTCTAAAATGTTATGTCAGAAATGGCTTAATGCTTATTAAGGTTGAATTTAATTGACTAGATAAAAATGTGTACAGATCCAAAGACTGTAAAATATTTTCTGTCATCCTTTTCAATAAGATATAAAAAACACTATTCATTTTATATAACCCCTATGAAAAAAATTAACTCATGTTAAATTCAACACAGGTAGGATTTTGACATACACTTTATGGAAACAGATGAACGAAGGGTGGTGTTCCATGTAACATCCTACAGCTTTTTCTGCGTGTGATCTACCAGAAAGTATTTATCACATTTTATTTATTTCTTGTATATAAGATTATGTTTATAACCTTGGACGACTTGATGCAATAGAAGATGTATTGTGAAGGGTCATTTAAGAAACTCTGTAAATGATTATGTTTATCAACGAAACGGTAATAGCAAAAACCTTCTTCTCTTCCCTGCCACTTCCATTTAGGAGCATAGCAAAGATTGCTTTTGAATGAGGGGGAGGAGGGTGGACATCTTTTGTGGGTGCACCCTTCAATCCCTCTGGGTTTTTTTTGCCTTTTGTCCATATTTTCCGTTTTTCACATTTTATAGGGGTGGAGTTCCCACCAACTTCGCCAACCCCTTGATACGCGCCTGTAGAGCCTAATTCTTAACATCAATTATTTGATTGTCTCTTTAATCGTTCAATTCCTCTTCACCATTGTTCACGTTACCACCTCTCTTTCTTTCGCTCTTCATTTGTTATGATAAGTTTCTCTTGCAATGGGATTTATCACACCAGGGGCCTGTAACATAAAGAGATAAAATTCATTTTGCAATTTATCGTATCTCTATTGTACATGTTTTCCCATAGACTTACAATAAATATTTATCGTAAGTTTAATTGCATCTTTTATGTTACAGGCCCCAGGACCCTATTCCATAGAAAGTTGCGTTTAAACACAACTCAGAAAATTAGACGCAAGTCCAAATTACGTGCTCCTGATTGGTTGAAAATTGAGTTGCTTTAAATGTTCTGACTTGCGTTAAAACGCCACTTTTATGCAATATAGCCCAGGAGCCTGTAGTATCCATTAAGTAGTCTACAGTTCGTTAGTCTATTAGCTCTATAGCTCTAATCGGCATAAAAGAATTATGTTCATTTTGCTGTATCATTCAAATATACGAATGATTCAAGAAATTGTGACTGTTATATCATCAATAATCCTGGACGAAGACGAATTTTTCCTATGGACGATTTACATGTATATTATTAATTATATAGGTTCAATACTATTTTATATTGCAATTGAAATCGGAATGATTCTCATGTTCGCATAGTTGAAAAGTACCAGAAGGGAATATTCGAAGATATATATCATTTTGATTAAAAATGCACATCTAATTGTTTGTACGTCATGGTAATGTATCACCGGTGATCATTCAGGTATTATAAATTACAGTACACTGCAAAATGTGTTGGGCAAAAAGTCAACACATTCAACTGTTTGGCAATGTTTTACGAATGTTTTTGCTCCACAATTAATCCATTTTAAACTCAACTCGACAATTGAGCAAGACCTTCCCTAACATTTAGCATGTTTAGTGAGATTGACACTTAAACCAAATGCTCCGGCAAATTTTGCTTTAAGGTATTTCCCAATAGTTGATTGGGTCGACAATTTGTCTAACATCTTTCTAGTGTAAACATTTCAGTACTGTTCGAATGAAATCAATCCTGAAGTGTACTTCAGTATTGATTTCAACAATGATCTATACAGAAGAATATAGTAAACATGTGTGCTAGGGTTGTGGCTTACATATTCGTTGAGACGGATAAATCATTTGACACTAAACAAAGTGTGGGTTACGGTAATACATTTCGATTTGGTAATATAGAATAGAAATGAAGCAACAGGGTCGCTAGAATGACAACGTTATTTAAACAAGATGTCAAAATGTATATGATGGGGAAAAGAGTGAGCAAAAGGGGGATAATTCAATTGTGAATCTACAATTTGAGATTCTGGCAAACAATCAACGCTTGACACCGTTTATAAAATGAATTCCTTAGATTAAAAAAAATGGTGGTTATGGGCTTATTAAGAAATTTAATGGAAATTGTAATCAAATACAATGTATTTTACATTTGAAATCTAAATCCAGATAAGACCCTTACTGCAATATTTTTTTCAAATCTAAGGAATTCAGAATTAAGACCAGTTTATAATTTTATTGTATTCATTCGGTGACTACAATCTTTTAGATTTACTTTCAATCGAGTGAGACTTTTCAGTCTTTTATGATTATATGTAATAACTTTTCCGTACGTCATGTGTGTTTGTCATGAATGAATAATTGTTCGGTGATTACAATCATACTCTAAAAAACACTAACTTACAAGATCATGAGCAGGAAAAAAATCAAAATAAGATTAAAATGTTTTACATCTCATGGATGTAAGTCCAGTTGACAAGAATTTTTAAATCTGATTTTGATTTGTTCATCATGATGTTCTTCTCGAACAAATATGTATGCAAGGTGGTGTTTCACAAGGATGTTCTTAATTGCTTTCAAAATATTGGGAAATCATTTCTTGAACTAAACGATTAGGAGTCTGATAAGAGTTGAATACGAGTATTATGTCCATTTCCGAGGAGTTGAACAACTCACCTTCGCGCTCCATGTACTATCATGATGTTCTGTATTTTCTTCCAAATCATAAGCCTCATCCGCCTCCGTCAATTCGCAAACAATAAATGTAAAAGCCGACTCACACCTTTGCGCTTTTAGCCTGCGTCGGCCTACCGTTTTTTTTTTTTTTTAAATTAAATACGTTCCCTTGACGCATAAAGACGCAGGTCATACGGTGGACTGAGTTCGGAAGCCGACTAGTCATTCCACCGTCTGATCTGCGTATGCTGTTCGTCCAGGGAGCATTTTTAATTTCCAAAAACGGTAGGCCGGCGCAGGCTAAAAACGCACAAGTGTGAGTCAGCCTTAATGTTTTTTTAATGAATATTACATCCAGATAATTCTTATGTTAAATGACTGCATATGTTCCACACCAAAAATCTTTATGCAGCTGCAGTATGGGAAATTCAAATGAAAGATTGTATTCATTCGAAAATTGTGAACTGTGTGTTTTGGTTAATATCTTTCCTTATGTAGTTAGTGCCAATTATAACCCAGTTTTTTGGACATTAAGGATTTTTCTATGCTACATGTGTGTATAATGTTCAATGCGTATCCTTAATGAATTTATCGATTGAGCATTGATTGTCTATTGTTTAGAATGCACAAAGCGATTATATTTCAATAATAATAATGATTAGTAAAGCACTTGTGATTTGTTGTTAATATTTCTTTCGTTTTAGAATGCTTAAAATGCACAGTGTAAATGACATAAAGAATATTATTTTGTTGTCAATTTTGCATACTTGTGTACATGTATGTGATTAAACCAAAGTTATTTCGTTATATGTATAATATAATAAAAACAGACTGTTTCAATTAAATTACCACGCGAGTAATTGATTCTATGTTTGCATGAACATATATCTTGTACTGACCGCACAGGTTATAAATATTAAATATCTTCTTAAAGAGAATTGTTTCACTGTCATGAGATTGATGGGGTAAGGACTCTTGATTAAAGAAATGAATAAACCCAACTCTTATAATAACAACTAACCGAATGAATAAAAATCCTAACGTTCACGAATGAAAGGCAGCTCATGTCGTTCAAAATTTTGGAAGTATAAAGCAAATAAAATTTATAGTGGAACCTTGAGAATTTTTTTGGATTATCCCATTCGCTAAAGCAACCAAAAATACCATCATTGCTGGCTATTGTCAATCATTGCTGATATCAGCATAAAAGCATAAGCATTTCATCCACCCACTTATATTATTGATAGCATGGAAGCTTACCTAAAGCCCTGGTCACAAAGGGCCCCGGAAGCAACACGATCCAACACGACTCTTTGTTAATTCACAGTTGACTGCCGAACAACGAGTCGTGTTGAATCATATTGCTTCCAGGGCCCTATGTGACCAGGGCTTTATATGCTAAAGTTTGTCGACATTGCATCAAAGGAAAGCCTTGCATCGAACCCTAAATGAAAGTCCTCCAGAAAAGTTAGATGAACAGAACAAGGAAGATATGAAGAAAATCATACGAGGTTCATGAATTTTTAAGGACATAAAATATGTGTATATGGTAAAAGTAATCAGTATTCAGACTTTTATCTTCTATAAAGTGGAAACTCGGAATAAACAGACCTAATATCACAATATTTGTGATAACAAGAGGTACGAGCTTAGTCCCAATGCTTCATAACTTGTTTTTAAACCTTGCTATAACAAGATTTCTGTTATAGCAATGTACAGTGGAAACTCGGTATAAAGAGTTGCTTGGTACCATCAAAAATACCGTTATAGCAGTAATCTCGTTATAGCAGAGTTAAAAAACCAATAGGTTATAAAGAACTGGGACCAGATTTTTTAACCTCTTTATAGCAGATATTTTGTTATATCAGATCTCTTTATAGCGAGTTTCCACTGTATATGTGCTGGTCCCAAGCACCTCGTTATACCCAGTTTCTACTACATTATAAAACTTAATTACATGTATTCTTCTTATATGATTTCATATGAACTTGAATCAAGGTAACATTTTTATAAGGATATGTACACCTTTCAAAATTATTTAATGACCAGAAAAATTGATTTCACAATATTTCATACTTTTGATAACTCAATTCTTAAAATATATATAATAAATTCACAAATTTGAGATATTCTTGAAAAATGGATTTTCTTTTTCACTCAGGGGTAAAGTGTTTTTCACTTGTGAACATTCAAGTTTTTCAGATTATAATTCCTGAAATGGTTATTTGGGTTAATTTTATGCACAGAACATAATTAAATCAAGGGCATTTTGAGTCAGTGCTACCATCTTTTTTTTTTTTTTAATTACCTTTTACACTACCAAAATAAATTTAATGAGATTCAATGGCTGTATTTGTCATAAACACAAAAATAATAGACAACATCTCAAGTCATCAGAGTACAATGCAACTTTATTCAATCACACAAACTTGATACGCATGAATTTTTACAAATGTGAAAGGCAAAGCTTTCAGTATTTTCTCATTCAAACTAGGTACGAATACAAATATATAACAGACATTTCTCTGCCTATTACAGCCCAAGTATCAAAGAACACTTTTCATTCTAAGGGGGTGTTGCTCAAAGGTTGCAATTTATCGCAAGTTGCAGTTGATCTGTACGCGCCAATCAAAATCATTGTTTCATGCGCTTCTTGTTAAATGCGTACACTACGCGCGAATGAAAATGTGCGATACAATTTGCAAAGTTGCAGTTGATTTGCAGTTGATTTTGAGCTACACCCCCTAAAACAAGCAAAGGCTCTGTCTGTCTATCCTTCAATTAAATTTCTTCAATTCTGTACAATGTGTTGGAATCATCCACATTTCAAGATTTAATCTTTTTGTAGCTTCATATTAAGATATTACTGAATTACATACAATAATACATACATATTTAACATCCTATTCACATATATACAATTACATACACTATACTACGAATTATATCTCACAAAGATTTAAGAACATTGAGTCTATACAGGAAGTAGTAGTAGTCGAGCACAATGCTGACAAAGACACATTTTGTATTGTGTTTATTATAACACCCAGCAAACCCAGTTACCCGCATTTATGAGATATCTTGGGCACAAGTCACTGATAATTTTATTTTATGTATGTGGCACTGTATACCTATGAACATGGAATTTATATACGAGGTCCAGAAAATTAGAATTCCCAGCTTTTAAAGCATGGTTTCCACTTGTTGCAGTGCTTCAGATTTCTAGGATTTTCTTCCCAACAATACTCATTTACTCCAACTGGATGGAGTAAGAGTGACAGATGAATTTTGAAATAGATTTCCATTTTCTATCAGAAAGATGGATCACATATTCTAAAAATGTTGTCAATCATGTAAATAAAAACAATTACAGTTTGAACAATGGTAAACATTTTGACATTATTTGTGTGACCGAGGGAGAAAAAATTATGCTGTATCATCAGTACCAGTCATAGCTTTGGAAGTGAAAACTTTTAGACATGATCATTTTATGTTTCATGCACTCAACTTCCAAAACATTCTTCATCTTGATCCAACAATAATTGTCCTCATCTTTCCATAAAGCATGATCCACTATCACATGTGACATTTTCAGTTCATAGAATTATTCTATATTCCTTGAGAGTTTCTTCTGGGATATAGCAATAACTTAGTCTTCGATGGTGAAGTTTGGATGAACGACAAGGAGTGGATCTTCTTCTGTGATCAACTCCTCTCCCTCCACCACAGGAGCCCCAGCTCTTCTCGTCTTGAGTCCAGTCCTTGACAGCTCAATGATAACATGGTCCTGCATAAAAAGAGGGTAATTAGATGATCAATTCTAATATCATTTATTTGAGAAAGAGTTTGAAACANCGCCGCAAAATTTTGCACGCGCATAGTGTAGAGTGTAAACTACATGACTGTATAGTTTGATTTTCTGAAAATTGATGATTTCTATTTGTAATTAATTAATTATGCAAATTTATGCATGAAATATTATTTTCTGTTTTATTTCACTCAATGAAGCTCCTAGAAAGCTCATTTTGGTATGAATATTCTCCATATGATTCCTCACAACACTACTTGAAAAAAAAATTTGGTGTGACAAGATATTTCTTATGTTTTTTATTGTTTTATGAATTTCTTATGTATTTCTTTGTTTTTTCGACCTTTCTTTACTATTGTTTTTTGCATGAAGTTTATTGTAGAACGTTTTTGAAGCATATTTATGCTAAAATAAATTAATTACAACCCATAAAATTGAAAATCACTAATCTTTATGAATTCAGACAGAAATCACAATATACATTGACTTTGTACACAAATCACGTTTTTGAGCGATTTTCGGTCTGACATGCATGTACAAAAAGTGGCGCAGCGACGTAACCATACACCCGATTTTCGCGAAAATAGTCTTAAAAGTTGCGCAAGAGTTGAAAGAAAAAAGTCAGCGAGTCTCGCAGTGAAAAAATGTTGCGCACCGAGCGATCACAAAATTTGTCGAGGGGGGGTCAAATTACCCCCCCCCCCCAGTTGGAATAGGGTTAAACAGAGGATATCAATTATTGTCGACAGCATGGGAGCTTACCTAACATGGTAAAGTTTGTCAGACATTGCATCCAAGGAAAGCCTCACACATAAACCAAGACTAAAGTCCAGCATTAAATACCCTTTTCCACAATAGCAGAAAATCAGATGAACAGAACAAAAAATATTTTGATAAAATCATACGAAATCCATTAATTCTAAGGACATAATACGGAGCTTTAGCAAAGAGAACGGAAGTGCCGATCAGGACGTTATTTCTCAAGCGCAGGAAATTCTAGCGGGCCGCTAAGGTTGAGAACGCCCGCTAGATTTCCCCGCGCTTGAGAAATAACGTCCTGATCGGCCCTTCTGTTCTCTTTGCTGAAGCTCCGTAGTATCTGGGTATACAGGTGAAAGTTGTTTGAATATTCTCATAACTCTTTTAGTTTGGCTTATATAATTCAGATACTGCTGTTGAAAACAAATATGTAGCTGGAATTTCTTCATTATTGAGGGGTAAAATTTTCATTACTTGTGATCGTTACAGTTTAACAGATTCCAATTCCTGGGGCCTGTAACATAAAAGATGCAATTAAACTTACCATAAACATTAATCGTAAGTCTATGGCAAAACATGTATCATAAAGATACGATTCATTTTTAATCAATCGTTTTTTTATTTTGTTACAGGTCCCTGAACTGGTAATCTATAACATTATTTGGTTCAATTTTATGCCCTTTAGAAAAACAGCTGATTTTTCTTCCAAGGTGATCATTTCAATGACATTGCATTTTGATGTGTATGTAAAACAATTGTGCTCTGGCAATTTTTTTTCAATACTCTTTTACACTATTAAAAATGGATCATTGATGAGATGAAATAAAAATTCAGTGGCTGTATTTGTCATGAACACCAAAATAATAGACAACATCTCAACTTATCAGAGTACAATGCAACTTTATTCAATCACACAAACTTGATACGCATGAATTTTTACAAATGTGAAAGGCAAAGCTTTCAGTATTTTCTCATTCAAACTAGGTACGAATACAAATATATAACAGACATTTCTCTGCCTATTACAGCCCAAGCATCAAAGAACACTTTCCATTCTAAGGGGGTGTTGCTCAAAGGTTGCAATTTATCGCAAGTTGCAGTTGATCTGTACGCGCCAATCAAAATCATTGTTTCATGCGCTTCTTGTTAAATGCGTACACTACGCGCGAATGAAAATGTGCGATACAATTTGCAAAGTTGCAGTTGATTTGCAGTTGATTTTGAGCTACACCCCCTAAAACAAGCAAAGGCTCTGTCTGTCTATCCTTCAATTAAATTTCTTCAATTCTGTACAATGTGTTGGAATCATCCACATTTCAAGATTTAATCTTTTTGTAGCTTCATATTAAGATATTACTGAATTACATACAATAATACATACATATTTAACATCCTATTCACATATATACAATTACATACACTATACTACGAATTATATCTCACAAAGATTTAAGAACATTGAGTCTATACAGGAAGTAGTAGTAGTCGAGCACAATGCTGACAAAGACACATTTTGTATTGTGTTTATTATAACACCCAGCAAACCCAGTTACCCGCATTTATGAGATATCTTGGGCACAAGTCACTGATAATTTTATTTTATGTATGTGGCACTGTATACCTATGAACATGGAATTTATATACGAGGTCCAGAAAATTAGAATTCCCAGCTTTTAAAGCATGGTTTCCACTTGTTGCAGTGCTTCAGATTTCTAGGATTTTCTTCCCAACAATACTCATTTACTCCAACTGGATGGAGTAAGAGTGACAGATGAATTTTGAAATAGATTTCCATTTTCTATCAGAAAGATGGATCACATATTCTAAAAATGTTGTCAATCATGTAAATAAAAACAATTACAGTTTGAACAATGGTAAACATTTTGACATTATTTGTGTGACCGAGGGAGAAAAAATTATGCTGTATCATCAGTACCAGTCATAGCTTTGGAAGTGAAAACTTTTAGACATGATCATTTTATGTTTCATGCACTCAACTTCCAAAACATTCTTCATCTTGATCCAACAATAATTGTCCTCATCTTTCCATAAAGCATGATCCACTATCACATGTGACATTTTCAGTTCATAGAATTATTCTATATTCCTTGAGAGTTTCTTCTGGGATATAGCAATAACTTAGTCTTCGATGGTGAAGTTTGGATGAACGACAAGGAGTGGATCTTCTTCTGTGATCAACTCCTCTCCCTCCACCACAGGAGCCCCAGCTCTTCTCGTCTTGAGTCCAGTCCTTGACAGCTCAATGATAACATGGTCCTGCATGAAAAAGGAGGGTAATTTATTTTTTAGATGATCAATTCTAATATCATTTATTTGAGAAAGAGTTTGAAACAATATGAAATTTATCGAGAGAAATCCTGTTCTCGAAATCTATTGAAATTTGCTGTAAGGTAAATTTTGTGTTCATTTCCTAATTGAATGACTGCATGAAATGCCCTGTTTTTGTTTTAAAAAACATTTAGTTTAATCATTTGTTTATCAGCATGTAAAGTTCCTAGCTCATGAATATTCTAAAATGATTGGCTTTCTGCAAACTGTTTTTAATCCCATTCAGCTTCCATCAATCTGGCCTATGACTTTTAGAAAGTATATTTCACTAGTCACAAAATTCATTTCTTCTAGCAAACAGAGATTGAATCATGTTCTGGTTCATCATTACGTATCTTTATGGACATAGGTCCAAAATTTAACCATTTAAAATGAGTGATACCATAAGACTATCAACAAGAGAGAAAATAAGAAACATCTTAACAAAATTGTAATGACAAAACTGATGGGATTGAACTATATAAATATATCTCCTAAATTATATTCCAATGAAAGTCAATGCTACCAATCCTAATCAACTGGCAATGTTCCACATGGATTGAGAAAAACTTTATATGAGAAGACGAAAGATTGCCCAGAGAACTTTTAGTATGATTGTCTCCTGCAACAACAACAATGTTGAGAGAGAAAACCTACCCTGTGAACGAGTCTGTTGATGACCTTCTCCACCTTGGTCTTCTTCTCAATGAGCTCCTCCTCCGTCTCAATCTCCTCCTCCATCTCCTTCAGATACCAGTTGACTACATCTCTCTTCCTTACTCCTTCAAAACCTTCCTCTGTTGAAAGAATACAAATACAAAATGATTATTGGCCATCTGTTTGAGATAACAGTGACATAAATCACTCTTCATTACTCCTTCAAAACCTTCCTCTGTTGAAAGAAAAATAAAAGCATAAGGTTTATGCATGAGCTGTTCAAGATAACAGTTGACTACATCACTCTTTCTTAGAACTCCTTCAAACCTTCCTCTGTTGAAAGAAATCAAACACATTCAATTAAATTGTGCTTCTATGGATGTTTAAAGAGACATAAAAATAATCTGGAGTCCTAATCTGTCAAACATTAAGTAAATAACATATTGATAGTGTGCCGTTGAACTTCATTCCTTTGCCATTGCCGGATTAGGCAAGCATTCTAATACATGAAGTAACCACTGTGATCATTTTAAAAAATGTAATCATTTATCCCCACATGATCATCATTATCAAACTTACTTACAACAGAGTTTTGACTTTGCGATTGTTAATGTTTTACACCCTGAAACTCAAATCTAGTAAGTTTACCAAGTTCGTCTTTACATTACAAACCATACTTTAGCCATGTTTGATACAATCCTATTAAATAGTTCTGAAGTTTTGAATGCAATGTGACAAATTGGGAAAAATTCACAATGATTCTGAACTTATCGTTTTAAAGAGATTCGTAAGGACAGACAGAATTGGAAAAACATAACTTTGACAGAACCTTCAGTTGCAGACACATAATTACAACTCTGCATTCAGAGATCACAAAGAAAATGTATCACAAAACATGTGTGTTACAATTCTGTTTAACAAATCAACAAACATTTAATGCAACATTCCTAAAAGCATTATTCCAAATGGAATTCATCTATTTATTTCCACCTGAAAATTGCATCAAATCAAAAGAGCTTTTTATTAATCTCAATGAACCCACCTTCTTTTTCTTCCTGTTGCCTCATGTAGATGACAAGTAGATTTGAAGTCTTCTTGTACTCATCAAAGGACATTTGACTGTCTCCCTTCTTCTTGCCAGGGCTGGGGATAGACTCCTGCTCTTGGCTTGGTGGTGTGTCTGTTTCCATTGATTCAACTGGAGTAGGTGTTTCTTCATCTGGGAAAATAATTTGATGAAAATATTGGAATAGCATTAATACAGTGAAAACTCAGTATAAAGAGATCTGATACATGTATAAGAATATACACCATATATGAAGCGGTATTTTTGATGGTCCGCAACATCTTGTTACATTGACTTTTCATGTAAACATTTATCAATAATAATCAAATTAAAATACTCAACCAAAACTTATTCATATTCAAAGGGTCCATGGAAATTACCTTATAATATTGGAAACTTTTGACTCAGGGACAAAAATGCAAAGGACATTCTTATAATATCAATCTGAAGAAAACTAGAGTTCTTGAGAGAAAATTGAGGCTATTTTCCTTCTAGTATTTAATTTGAGACTGGAGATTATCGACACGTAATTATTGGACATCAGGAAATTAGAAATCTTCAGGAAATAATTTGAATTGAACATCACAGTGAACATGAAAGTCAGATAACTTGGGAAAATTAAACAACTTTCCATTGACGGCTTCATAACGGCTCTAGCACACAAGAGAAACTTCTTTTCCCAGTTATTCTGCCTTGAAATGTAAAACGGGTGCTAAACCTCTTTGTTGAATGACGGATAGGCTACTTTTGTTTGTGTGCTAGAGCTATTGGGACGGTTTAGCTGTTTGCTTTTGCCAGTTTCGTTTTCCTTCCTCTTCACTGTACATAATTCACGTACTACATTTGAAATATGTAAAAGTACTTACCAAGTTGAGGTGCATCATCTTCCTCCTCTTCAAAGTTGATGACTGGTTGTTCTACTCTGATGATTGACTTGTTGAGCAGACGGAAGGCTTCCTTCACATGCTTGGGTTGTACCTGATTAAGACAAATGGATTTGATGGCTTATGCATGAATGCTAAGGATGAATTGATGCCTTTCATTAATGACCAATCACTGATCTTTAATGATAAATTGGAGGAATTCATATCTCAATTTGCAATGGGTTGGCAGTTTAATTTGTAATCTATATCTTTCAAAACCACATGATCTGCTAAAAAGATGATTGATGTCTTATAAAACTATTGATTGTTACAACCTTTGGTTGAATCATCTGCATAAAAAGATCCTGCTGCTCCAAATCTGAAGCATGACAGTTGTTGGGCGCATTCCACAACAGGACATCAGTCAACCATAACCAAGTTCAGGAATATTGTTAATTTGCAAGATGACTGGATGCACCCATCGTAAAAACACCCAATTTTTTTCTAATGCACATACAATCTGGCGACACTGATTATCATTTCTTCAAGACAACGCTAACATTGATTGTCCCTTTCTTCCTATTTTCAAAGTCATATGATGGAAAAGTAAGAAATTAAATAATTAAAGGAATAAACAACCGATAGAGTTGGCACTTTTTATTCTTTTTAAATGAAGTGATTAATCAATCAACAAATTAGCAACTAAAGGAAGATTAATGTTTGACACATCCATATCAAATTTAGCCCGCATCAGTCTCAATTTACCTCATCCTGACAATGCAGCCTAGCCATGCCCTCAGATAGACGGATCATACTCTCCAGCTGACGGACAGTGATCCGCCATGATGACATAGATTGACCACTATCTCGCTGCCGGAGACGACGGTACTCATCCACCATGAAGTCCTGGGATTCCTTGGTGATCTAAAATGGGAGCAAGAAAGGTCCATGTCATATATTTTTTTCAAAATAAAGCAGACATCACACAGATGTGTATGCCTGAACTCCTAAACATAGGACATTGTTTTAAAACATGTTATGATTTATAAAGCCAGTGGAAATCAATTTTTGTGCAATTTTGTATGAACCAAAGTATCTTGTATAGTTTATCTACTGGTTATATGAATACATGTGGGTTGAGGAGACATAAATGATCATGGCTTGCTTAGATTGTTAAGACAAAATAATAAAGAGATGATTGGGTTACAATTGCACTTTTATCAAGTTCTTTTGCGAATCAAGAAATAAATCCAAGTGCAATGTCATCTTGCAGGATACAAGAAATACTTGCCTACCATGATATTCTACTCAGCAGATTCAAAATAGAGCAAGCAATTCTTATGTGAACCTTTATATGAGTCTACAATGAAGTCTTGTGATTACATTCAGCATCCAATGATCTTTGCCACTAGGTATATTGGAAATCACTTACCGTTGGCTTGAACTGTCTTGCAAACATTAGGTATCTCTGCATGTCCTCTACAGAGTAATACCTCTCAACGCACTCTTGTCTCCTTGCATGGAGATCTACAATACGTCTGGCAATGGCATAGTCTGTCACCTAGAGGAGAGCAAAAAAAAAATGGAACATGGATATTCTACTGATTGTGTAAATTTGAGTTTTATACAGATTTCTTCACTTACACACTTCAAATATACATGGAGTTTTCGCAAGTCAGGAGATGATTACGCAGATAGATCATTTGGAACCCTTCTAGATCTTGTCTCAATTCACATCATAAACCGTATTCATTCTCCTCGATGCAAAGTTAAAATCACATCAAAATTAAATGTAAATATATATCATGTAAGCAGGCATTCCGAGAAAACTTCTCAAGATGTCTGCAGAATTTGAAGAAAGGATGCTAAAAATAATAGTACTCATTTTACATTTGTAATCTACCTTTTATTTTATCAAACATCTTGTTTTTGGCAGAGGATAGCTCAGTGTATACCTTTGCCAATTTATTGACTAATATCAATACAACCCTTTATTTGATTAACTTACTTCATTGCACTCATCCACAAGGATGAAGAAGAGATCAAATCTGGACATAATGGGAGCTGACATCTCAATGTTCTGCTTGAGCGGTTTGGTACGGTCATAGCGCCCCCCAATGGGGTTGGCCGCCGCAAGGATTGAGGTACGGGCATTCAGGGTAGCCTTGAAAGGTCAAATGAAGAATTGCAAATACAGTTAAAGAATGGTATGGCAAAGAATAATAATTATGAAGTCTCAATATCCAATAATTATTTCAACTCATTGACAATAGAAAACTTTGGCATGGTACCCAAGAACATGCTGCCCCTCTCTAATATATCTGCTACAAAAACCTGTAATTTTTACAATATGAAAGGGTTCCCAGCTTTCCGAAAATATTCCAGACTTTATTTTGTAATTTGAGGAATTTAACCTCTAACATTTTCGTGAATAGAGCTGTGAACCAATTATCTATTATTGCTCTCCCTGCAGAAATGTTAATGCAAATTCTAAAACAAAAATCTGAGTACATTTGAGTATAAGCAAAGCTCATGTGTAACCAACACAGAAAAAAAGTTAGTGCACAATTCAATTCAATTGTATCTTACTGTCCTTAAGAGTAAATTAAATTTTTCCTAATTTTCCACACAATAATATTCACTTTATCAATTGAAAGATTTTTGTGTTGGGTGGATAAATAATTAAATAATTCTTGTCTTATCCCAACATGGATAAACACTGATCGACAGTGCTTTACCGAGAAGCTGAGAAAAAAAATCTTTCAATTGATATTTACGCAGTACCTGCTGCTATAACACGAATCGAGCCCGCCACTTCCATCGGCTCTCGGTGGTCTAGTGGCAAGACACCTGTCTAGTCATCAGAAGATCGTGGGTTCGATTCCTACCCGAGAATGCCTGAGATTTTTTTCTCAGCTTCTCGGTAAAGCACTGTCAATCAGTGTTTATCCATGTTGGGATAAGGCAAGAATTATTTAATTAATATTCACTTTGCTCTTAACTTCAAAATAACAATCCTATTTATACTGTTTGACCTACCTTGACTCCTGCCTTGGTGATGGAGATGGTCTGCTGTTCCATGGCTTCATGTATAGCAACCTGGTCCCTTATATCCATCTTATCAAACTCATCAATGCAACATACACCCTGTGGAGCAGAATAAAACAGAAAATCAAATAAGCCATCTATTTGTAACATATATCGGGCAAAGACATGATGCATTTTGACTCCTAAAATTTTTTGTTCTAAAACACAAGCAAACTGAGCAAGAGAAGTAAAATTTTAATAAATACCCAATTTTTTTTTAACAATTTAAACTCATTTCATTATATTCTAATTGAATCATAATGATCAAATTGAATATTTTGATTTTGCCAAATGCAATTTTGAAGCTATAACTTAAACGGACAAAGCGCTCTTCAAATGCGGGCAAAAAGTGGGGAAGTGGGAATTCAATATGTAATTCAAACTGGCCAAGCATATCAGCCATCCACAGGGTTATTCTGTTATACTTGCTTCAAATTTGATTTGGTAAGGGTATTAAGAAAACCAGACACCTTGGTCTAATCAAGATTCTATGTTGATCATATCACCTTGGTTAGAGCAGTGTGGTATTCAAGTCTTTCGTTTGCCATAGCTTTTTGACAAATGCAATTACGAGCAGAACACAGGGGCCTGTGTATTCCAACTGTAAAATTTTACTTAAACTTTAGGCAAGTCATTATCATTAAGATCCTAGGTCAAAACTCTGAATAGCCGAGGAATAAATGACAATAAAAATATGTTGGAAGCTCTCCAATTAATCAAACATCAGATATTACACTAAATGGTCTAGACCTTTAAGCTCTACACATTTTCTTACGTTATCAGCCAACATGAGAGCTCCAGCCTCAATGACAAACTCTGATGTTTCTTCATCTCTGACCACTGCTGCTGTAAGACCAGCGGCTGAGCTAGCCTTGCCGCTGGTGTACACTGCTCTTGGACTGAACTCTTCAACAGCTCTGTTCAAAAACACAAATAGGAAAAGAATTAAGTATTTATTTAATGATTCGAAAGTTTACAGTACTTGTTGCAATCAGGCAACGAACCGTGATATCTTTTTTATTTTCTTCTTTTTTTCTTTTTTTTGGGAGGTGGGGGGAGGAGGTACAGTCTATTGCAAGTTTAAGACCACCTGTAATTTTTGCACTTACCTCTATACAGTCATATCTTTACTCAAAGAGGGTTTACTCACAAATGTGTGCAAGTTGGGCCATAATTTTCTGCTCAAATGATTAAAACTAATGTTCATGTTAATATTGGTTTTCTTGTATTAAAGAGAGGTGCCTCAATTTTCAGAAAGATCTTGCGTGATCTCTCTCTCTCACAATGATTTGATCCTCAACATTGCTTTAATCAAATGCCTGATGGAATGAGGATCATTGTGTGAGATCTCGCAAAATCTTTCCAAGAGATCAAACTAATTTATCTTTTCCAGGATATCATTGATAGTCTGAGCACTACAACTTGCTGTTTAAGCAGTGAATTGGAGCAAATGCCACCCAAAGATGTCATTAAAACTCTTCTGACTCCACCAATGAATGTGTACAGGTTAACCCTAATCTCATTGGGATATTTCAGTCATCTCAGTTCATTGGGAGGGGGGGGGGGCCCCCCCTCTGATCTTCGCTGTTGACCGCGCGATCGCGCTGAAATTTGGCATGCATATAGCCCGCGATGTTAACTCTTAGATTGCATAGCCAAATTTTTCAAAAATCTACTCATTATGCTAATTAGGCTTTAATTCGGGGGATCGACTATAGTTGTAAGCTTTTCGCCGCTACAGAGCGTGGATCAAATGCTTAATTTTGATTGGTCCACCAAAAAATGCTCTCGAAATCTATTTATGTATTTCATTGTTTTTGTGAATTTCTTATGTATTTCTTTGTTTTTTCGACTTTATTATTTCTATAGTTTTTTTATGGGAATTGTTGGTGACATTATTAGAGGCATAGAAAATGAATTTTAAGTTCAGTTCATGCATTAATATGCAAAATAGACAAGGATTTATGAATATTGACTAAAAACACAATTTGCATTGACTTTGTACATAAAATCACGTTTTAGACTCATAATTGGCTCGACGAATATTTTTCAAATGCGCGTAGCGTCTGTACCACATACCCGGTCATCACGAATTTGGTGTCAAAAGTTGCGCGAGACTTGAAAGATAAAAGTCAGAAAAAATTATGGCGTGAGCTTCTCGCGTTTCAGATTTATCGCGAAAATTGTCGAGGGGGGGGTTTTAAAACCCCCCCCCCCAATGGGATTAGGGTTAATACAAATATGAAAAGTGGCCTTTAGCTTTTGCAAATGACTGTATTCTCTGAAAGTAGCCATTCAAATTTAAATACTAATTAAAATCAATAGCAGAGTATACTAATCTGTCAGAATCACTTGAAGCAGGTACTAATCTACTTATTTATCTGACATAACTGGTAAATAATTGGGGTATGTATTCATAATAGAATCCCATACTTTCGAAATGTAATGAATTTTTCACATAAGGTGTACAGTGCAGATTAAGTTCTCTTTGCATTGAAGCAATAGGGAATGTCTTTTAAATTTTTAGCAATGTAGAAATGATTGCAACAAGATGAAATAAAAAAAACATTGAAAATATTCCTTACTTGAGAAGCTGGCTCTTGGCTGTACTAGGATCACCAACAACACAGACATTAATATCACCACGGAGACTGGTTCCTTCTGTCGTTGTCTTGGGAACACCTCCAAACAACATCAGCAGAATACCTCTCTTCACCTCGTCATTACCTGAAAGAAAATCAACAAAGCGTTAAGTATTTACTTTGGAAGACCTATGCATATGTTTTTATACTGCTAAAGAATTATCTGGGGCCTAAATACCAATTTATTTGAATGTATTCCTGATCGCAAGGATTACAAGTTTTGTTACTTTTATCGAGAATGAAAAAAAAACATGTGAGCAATGTTAGCAGCCTTGCTAAGCAGGGTAATAATTAAAATCAGTGGTTTACACCATACAGACTCAGAGATGCCAACTGTTCCGGAATATGCATGAGGTATATTTTTACATGAATTCAAGGCTTTCATTACCAGTGAAAGGTTGAGAGTATGGTCATTGTTTGTTGTCAGGTTTCTCTCATTTTTGTTCAGCTGATGTATTATTCACATACTAATGTTGGCCTCATGAACATTCTGGAACAGTTAGCATCTCTAGAGATGTTGTACATTATCATTCTTGCTGTTGACGTCGTCATTGTCTTCATCATCCTCCTTCTCATCATCATCATCAATATCATTGTCATTGTCATCATCAACATCATATTTCTTACCATGAATAGTTGGAAAGAGACTTGTGATGAGGTTGTGGTAGAGGTTCTTATCCTGACTCATCTCATAAACCTTCTGCCATTCCTGGTCTGTCATCTGTTTCTTTATCGCCTCAGCGGTCATCTCCTCACCACGCATGTCTCGTCCACCAAACTTCAGAAACAAAGAGGAGAGTTCCCATAATTGATGACACAATATAGCTCTCATATTCAGTCTCTAAATATCTTGCACTGAATTGAACAAGGCACTGCTTACTGAAAACTTTGACAGACAATAATTAAATCATGCATAGATGCAAATGTAGTCAAAGGGCTAATCCCTATCAATATTTGACCTTCAAACTTTCTACACTGTTTAAATAACTTATTTCATATGAGCAAATATTCTTTCCAGTGAATCTGTGAAGTGAGCAGGTAACAAAAGATATGTCTATATACTCTCTGAAACAATATACAACCCAAACAGAAATTACGCCACAAATAAAGTAGTAAAAATGCTCCAAAGCTACATTTGTTTGACAATACCCAGAGTACCAGTTCAAAATCCGATTATCATCTGCTTACCCCTCCCCCCCCCCCCAAACCTCCTAACATAGTCTTGTAAGACTGATAAGAAACTTACCCTAGGGTTTGAGGCTGTGACATTGCAGGCTAGGAAGGCTAACCGATAGGAAAGATCCCTTACTCCAAGAGCTTTCAGTCCACGAACACCTTCTTGATCTAATCCTTCACCTCCCTTACCACGGGCAGCCGTCTCTGCTCGAGCACCTGTAAGATAAGAGCATGGAAGTCTTAAAATTACATACTGATAATAGAAAAAAAAAAAAAAAATGATCAACAGTTCAAGGTTTCCTTGCCTTAAAGATTAATACATTTTATATTTATCAAACAAAAGAAATTGGGAATTAATTTTCTAAAATTTTTGTACTTTATGTTTATTTATTTACTTTAACTTTATATTCCATTTATGTAATCCATTTCACTTTGAAAATTGTGTAATAATTTCCAGAGTGGTCTGGGGATGCATCCCATCTTTTGAATTGTCTTATAAATGAAGTTCAACCAATTAATGCAAATACATTTTTCTGAAGGGGGGCTTTTTTTAGCCAGTGCTTTTGATTGAATAAGTAATCTTCAGATGTGTATTGCGAAACGACATCCTCTTGCTGGACACATATTTTCTCAAGTATGATTTATCTTCATTTCTCAATTGCTTATTTTTCACAATTATGGCTGAAAGATTAATAATATGCATAGTATACTTACCAGGCATGGACAAGTTGGATACATCAGGTACAACAATGAGTGTTCCAGTGAAGTCACATTTATCACCAGCCTGTGGGAGCTCTACAGCTTCTGCTCTAAGGACGATCTCAACACTGCAATTGAAAGAATTACCAAAGTAAATTGTGAACTAATAGCAAATTCTATAGAAAGTGATAACTTTTAGAACTTAATATCGTAGAGTGAAAGAGAGTATCTGAGATTGTTTATAACTCTTTAAATGCATGACTATCTTTCTAACTTTCATTTATTCACTCATAGAATCTTAAATCTTACCTAAAAACGGTTCATTTTGTCTTGCTTCAGATATGTATGGTGCAACTTATACAAAAATATGATCTTCTACTATCATGTGACCATCCTCACATCTGCTCACTTAAAAATATTGCTCAGTTTTATATCACATTTGACTTTCTCAGTAAAAAAAATTCACCACCAAGCAATGCTAAGTTAAAAGCATGGTCGATTGAACGAACCCAGTGGAAAATCATCACAGAAGTGACATACATACCTGCGTGGTATACTACCCCTTGGAAGCTCTGCTTGCGTCTCCTGGATTCTGACTTTCTGGAAATCTACAAAGCGAGACTTGTTGGTGTCCAGCATGAAGCGTGTCCTGTTAGCACACACTGGATTACGACATATGGTAGGCTGTAAATGGATTTAAATCAGTAAAATTTCAGTTATGGTTTCCGCTAATTGGGTTAAAGAATTGAGAAGCCAAACATCAAGTAGGAAAGCCAATGACATGTTGACTCTCATCAAACTTAAAATCGTTTTCAGACTGAATATTTTCAAAACAATTACTTTCAAAGGAATTTAACTGAAAATCCATATCTTAGATCATCTTGGAACCCATTACATAAATATGATCAAAAAAGAAGTTATTATTGATATCAAGGTTATCCACACTAATCTCTAAATGAAATTCAATTTCATTTGTTTTTTCTTTTTTTTATCAATCCCTGTCTCTTTCTTATTCTTTCAGCTTATAATCTGTACAATCTTCTCAACATGGTCTCCTTGTCTGAGGAGGAACCTACCTGTGTGTACTTGAACTGTTGTTCTACATCCTTGATCTGTGTCTGACAATCCAAACAGACGAAAGTCCCGCTGACCAGCTCTGGGTGGACGGGATGTGTTCTGACCACTTGACCGCTGATTCGTATCAGAGTGCCAATCTTGGCTGTGGTCATCTCACGCACCCTGAAGAGAAAGAAAAATATGAAGGGAATGAGGACCTTCTTAAATCTCAATCAGAGTACGTTCATATCAGTAAAACCATAACTGCTTCCTATTTAGTATCAGTCATGTAAAGGAAATCCAATAGGTATCAATATATGATGCTAATTCTCCTTATCACATATAGCTCTCCGAATCTGAACGCCTGCAGCGCACTAATTATTTTGGCCCAGATTCTTGGCACAGGTACTTCCGGTAACATTCTACGGTAAACTTCGTCAGCGGCTTGTAGTGTCATATTTTTTCACAGATTTTTGCAAATAAAAGCATCATTTTATATATTTTTCTTTCATATCTGCATTTATTTGTTATATGGGTTTCTTTTGCGAAGCGGCCAAATGCTGGGCTTCCGACGTAAAACGAAGATATTACTCTAAATACACATGGATTGAAATTTCGTAGATACATGTAGTATACAGTGAAATCCAGGTGGATCCCGGAAGTGAGCTTGCCAAAGCCAAAGTGCGTGATATCGATATCACAAGGTGATATCGGGTGATATCGGCTATATGCGATGGGGAGAATTGGCATTCAACCACATTGTTTCTTGGTGTGTTGATCTTTTGACTACAATTTATGCATTTTCTACAATGAAACATTTTCTTTTCATCTAGATTTCTGCATCAAACATGAAACAGAACATTAAAAAATTACTAGACAATCATTCAACATTTTGAAATAATTCCTTTGTGGAATACTTTCCATGATGCTGAAACGATCGATTCAGATTTAATCTAATCTAAACCGCAAACGTGGCAATTTAATATGTTTTTACTCACTTGTGTCTGGTAGGCAAATCTTCAAAGGCGATGTAGAATTCCTTATTGGGAGGGACCTGGGTATGATCTCGGGCAAAGTTTCTCACAGCTCGGCAAAGATGTGAATAAACTCTGAATGAAAAAGGATGAAAAACGGATGAAAAAATTATTATTTTACGATACTCTTTAAATTTGAACCTTTAAACCTTTGATAAGTTTAATTCATATTTGGTCAAAGAATGACCTGTCAGTAATGGAATTTTAAACCAATTACTTTTCATTTATAATCATATTCTTTGAAAAAAACTATGAGATTCAATCAAAAGTTTGTCTTATTTTGAAAATCCAAATGTCAAGTGATTGGAAACAATTCATCTGCTTTTTATGGACTCGGCAGTCTTGTGTACAAGTTTAAAGAAGCACCGTTAGTCCAGGGAGATTTCATCTAACGGACATATCCCTAGTTGGTCATTTTGAAAAGTTGAGAGTAGCAGCTACTTTCTTCTCAATAAACCTTCTCTTTGGGATGTCAATTTTTGGTAACTTAAAGAAGAACGAAACCCTGCATTTTATATTCTTTCAGTAGATGGAGAAAAATAAAATGAACCAACTGTGAAAATTTGAGCATAATCCGACGATCCATTCAAAAGTTATGAATTTACAAAGTTATAGTGAATGTCCCGTCATGGGAATCCTCGAGTCGGCAACGCCGACCAATTATTAGTCGTCTACGTTCAAATCTGTGACGTATTTGTGGACAGCTCTCCATTCATTCTGTACACAAAATTTAACAATTTCTTCTTTTTTCAGAAAAGTGGACAAAATTTTCCCTTTTCTCGTCAGTATTATAGGTGTTGGATAATTCTTCAAGTATTGTTGGAAGAATAATGTTGAATAGTTATGGTATATTCAATCAAATTCCATAATTATAAAAAATCATGTACAAAATAAATGGAGAGTTGTCCGCATATCGTCATAGATTTGTTAAGCGTTGCCAATTCAAGGATCCCCATGACATGGGATAATTGAAACTTTGAAAATTCGTAACTTTTGAACGGACTGTCCAATTAAGCTCAAATGTTCACAGTTTGATCATCATATTTTTCTTCATCGACTGATAGCAAATTAATTCCAGGGTTTCATTCCACTTTAAATATTGTAGGTTTGAGGCAATGTGAGAAGTGGACAGAAAAAATCAATCGGTTTGGATTAGATTTCAAACACTTTCTGAACTCTCTCCTTACATCAATGGAAGTCATCCCACTCTGACTCTCATATCTATAAGACGGTATCGAGTAAGGTCCCTCATATGATATGCCGCCAAAGAGCATACACTGTTACACCGTCACAAAATTTAGCACAATTCAAGTTCTAAATAGAATCACATCCATTGACATTGTCTTATGGAAAAGAGTTCAGCAAGTGTTTTAAAAACTCCTCCAAGCTGATGGATTAGTCTACGAGTATGAGACGTCTCTGTTCCCCACCTGTAGTATTCCTCCTGTATAGTGGTAGCAAGCTGCTGGTTGTAATCCTGGATGTCCTCAAAGCTCACCGCCAGAGTATTCCTCTCTGGACGGATCAAGTCCTGCACATCTCTCAAATACTTCACGTCATCGTCCACTGTGAATCTGGAGAAATAATAGAGAGAGAAAAACATTATCATGGTTAGACTAATGGGGAAGGAAGAAGAGATGCAATTCCACAGCATCACATCTAATTGGAACATCAAAACCTTGACCCAATTGGATTTTTCTTTCAAATTTTAAATAAAAAGTTCTAATCTAACATCACAATATGACAACATAAAACTTTCATGACTCGGCCTCCATTATGCACTGCCAGAGCAGGGCATATATTGTTTATTGCAATTAAACACATTTGAATTTGCAAGCACATTTTAACAAAAGCAAGAAATCAAATATCAATTCATGGCCAACCTAAATTCTGTCATTTTGTAGACCTACGGAGACTAAGTTATTACTAAGTTTAACAGATACAAAATATGAAATCATTGGTAGCTCGATCTGGGAACTTTAATGGGCCTAATTATTTATTCGCAATCACCCAGAATAAATATTAAGTTCAAATTTCTAATCTTGAATTTAAGATTTTGCATTGATTGAAAAGGCCATTGAAAATGTTAATATTTATTTATGTTATGGTCGAAAGTTAGATTGCATCGAAGAAATTTGCAACAGCATGCCAATATTCCAATACTTTAAGTCAAAAGTTACACCCAACATTACCAAATCATTTTTACATCAGATACTCAACAAGATTTACAAGCTGTAGGCCAACTATAAAATAATTGATGTTAGTTTATCGAGGATAGAAAATAGACCATAAACACGTCCATAAACTAAAGTTAACTTAGGCCTATATCATGGATTGATCATTGAGAACCTTACTCTTCCAAAAAGTCTTGAAATAATTTCTGACATTTCTCTGCAACATCATCCTTTACTTGGGTGATTCCGGTTCTTTGATCAGCAACATCCATATTAGACTATTCAAGTGGCTGAATCGCTTCCTTCAGACGAAAAAATGTCCAATTCTCTCGCAAACAAGCAATGAAAAATATAATGAAAAGGTAGACGATCAATTGAGTGTAAAAGTTACATGCATGCACAGTAACTGCAATCGCGAGATGAGAGATTCATCGCACAACTCGTTCGCGCCACGATACCATGTGATTTGTTTTGTGCGATCACACTGAAACAGCTTGCTCCCTGTCAAAGAGTTTCATGGCAAACAAATTACCACTATTCAATTCTAATTTAGTAGTAAAAAATTGCATTATAAGCTCTTTTGATTCTATAAATTAAAATTTGAAAGATATTTTTCAAAATAAATTCAACTACAATAAATATATTGATACAAATTTTGCATTTAAATGTATTTCTCAAGGGGTACAACTGTCAATGACGGAACAGCAACAGGCGGGTAGTTTCCCGATCGGAACGTAGATGGCGCGTGTTTAAATGGCTTTTTGTGCATAAATTATCGCAAGTCGGAGCAAAGCAATGCACAGGTAAATTTGGCGTTCACTCCTCACAAGGCCCAAAAGAGATACGTTATAAAAACCGCTTCGACTCCGCCAGATGATCGAACTGATAAACGAACTTGAAGACAGTTTTTCGTACCTACAAAACTTGTAATCGCCATTTACTATTCCCTCTTTTTTAGCTTTTTTTCAGTCCACCTTGTTTTTCTTTCGAGCCATACTACTTGAAAAGCCTCCTCCTCTCCCCCTGCCCAGTTCGAAAGTTCAGACTCATTTGTGGGGTCTGTTTTTTTTTTTGTTTTTTTAATTTTGACCCTTTTCTTGACGAAGAAAAAAGTCAAAATCAAAAGAAAAGCAGATCCCAGTCTGGACTTTCGAACTGAGGATCGAGGGGGAAGAAAAGGAAGACGGAGGAAGAGCAGGATGCTATTTCTGAGTGAAATAGTATCTCAAGTCGGAAGGAAAAAATGGGGTGGGAAAACAAGAGAATAAAGTTCTGTAGGTCTCTTCTGTCTTCTCGTCTTCTATATTTCATCTTGTTTAATCAATTTGCACGAACCGTGGAACCAGGGGGTGAACCCCCCCCCCCCCCCCCCCCCCC
>BQKZ01005310.1:0-22790 GCA_036244855.1 Temnopleurus reevesii | reverse complement strand
CCTCTCTCTCTCTCTCTCTCTCTCTCTCTATGATACATACTCAATGTAACCGGTATCGGTTGAAAGTTCCTCAGTCTCCTGCTTGTGATAGTCCCCAGATAGGTGTATGCTTCCACGGTGTACGATGTCCCTGATTCAAGACCTCTAAAGGTCACCATGAAGGGTCCATCTCGAGGAATCGTCTGTGATTGCCCGGCAGCCGTCTGTGATTGCTCGACAGCCGTCACCATGAATCCGTCATATTCGCTCTCGGTCGGCGGAACGACGGTGGCTACGAAGGAGAAGAATTCTGCGGTTGCTGTCAGACTAGCAGGTGACTTGGGCACTGTAGTAATAATAATAATAATTATAGGCCCATTTATATAGTGCAATCAATATAACTATACTTCACTTGATACTAGGTAATCATATTATTACCCTGGCGCTCAAGCATTCCAAGGAATAAATTCCTGCCAGGTACCCATTTCCAACTAGGTTGAAAGCAGCACAATGTGGATGAATTTCTTGATGAAGGAAATTAACGTCATGGGTGGAATTTGAACCCACGACCCTCGAGTTGAAAGGCGAGAGCCAGAACCACTAGACTATGACGATAATGAATATAATTTATATTGCGCAAAATATACTGTTTAATGAAAACAATAATGATGATAATAACGATAATAAGCTTAACCCTGATCCCATTGGGATATTTCAGTCATATCAGTTCATTGGGGGGGGGGGCTTATTTGGCCTCCCCCTCTGATCCCCGCCGTCAACCGCGCGATCGCGCCGAAATTTGGCATGCACATAGCCCGCGATGTTAACTCTTAGATTGCGCAGTCAAATTTTTAAAAAATCTACTCATTATGCTAATTAGGCTTTAATTGTGCATAATTATGCATGAATTCTAACAAACAGCAATAAATCACTTGCTGAAGCTCCAAATGTGCTGATCTTTGGTCTAGATACTCATTGTAATGTTTCAGACATATTGTCATGGAAAGAAAATGCATTTGAAATCTATTTCTTATGTATTTTATTGTTTTTGTGAATTTCTTATGTATTTCTTTGTTTTTTCAACTTTATTATTTCTATTGTTTTTTTTATGGGAATTGTTGGTTACATTATTAGAGGCATAGAAAATGAATTTTAGATTCAGTTCATGCATTAATATTCAAAATAGACAAGGACTTATAAATATTGACTAAAAACACAATTTGCATTGACTTTGTACATAAAATCACGTTTTGGACTCATATTTGGCTCGACAAATATTTTTCAAATGCGCGTAGCATCGGTACCACATACCCGGTCATCACGAATTTGGTGTCAAAAGTTGCCCGAGACTTGAAAGATAAAAGTCAGAAAAAATTATGGCGCGAGCTTCTCGCGTTTCAGATTTATCGCGAAAATTGTCGAGGGGGGGGCTTTAAAAGCCCCCCCCCCCAATGGGATTAGGGTTAAAAGATAAAAGTCAGAAAAAATTATGGCTCGAGCTTCTCGCGTTTCAGATTTATCGCGAAAA
This sequence comes from Temnopleurus reevesii, assembly GCA_036244855.1. NCBI lineage: Eukaryota > Metazoa > Echinodermata > Echinoidea > Temnopleuroida > Temnopleuridae > Temnopleurus > Temnopleurus reevesii. The sequence continues at coordinate 21,283 of BQKZ01005310.1, read as the reverse complement.
TTGTCGAGGGGGGGCCTTGAAAGCCCCCCCCCCCATGGGATTAGGGTTAAGCTTTTGATCCTAGCAGAATCTGAATCAAGTCAATGATTCTGCTTTTTACTTTGTTTTATTCAGCAGCCATCCAATGTCGGATAAGAAGTTTTAGCAGTTTTCTCTATCAAAAATGATATGAAGAACACGTCTTATTTATGTAGCGAAGAAGTAAATGAATTTCCATAACTTTTCCATGACGTTCCATAAGTTTTTGAAATACTTTGACTAATCTTTGACTTTACGTGACCTACAATTTACCATGGTTTTTCAGGATTATCCATGACTTTGGAAACCCTGTTTTTATCAGGAGACAACTGAAATTAAATGAGTGATGAATAAAATGAAATATCACAGAATAGAATTTTACTTTTCACATTTGATGAACAGTTTTGGACATTAAGGAAACTTTTCTGATTATTTACTATACAGTTCTATGTGAAAAAGTTGGTACGCAAAATATATTTTGTATAGTAATCCTGCTAAAATGCATAGCAAATTACGGTGCAATATCCATAAAATTATTCCCTGTAGAATATAATCAATTCGCTTACATGTTGTAAACGTTGTACTTGTTGTACTAACAGTGACTTCACCAGCTACCGCTCTGAGTTCTACCGTATACTGGGTTCCGCCACGCAAGTTAGCTAGTGGAACCGTATAGACGCTGGCATTAATAGGTCTTGAGTTACCCCCATCGTTAGGGGTTAGTGTCATCATGTACGAATTCACATCAATATCATAGGGGGAGATGGTAAGTGTCGCCTGAGTATCGTAGATTTCAAAAGCTGTGATACCGAATCCTTCCAAACGTCCTGTGATGATAAAAAAGTAGAAATTTGAATGAAGAAGAGTTTTCTCCCCAGTATTGTAGATTTCAAAAACTGCAATAGTAAATTCTATCAAACTTGATGGAAAGAGAGGGAGAGATCTATGTTTGAAAATAGCTAATAACCACTTCTGTAGGAGTATTTGTCTTCGAGGGGCACTGCCCAGGCTTGTATCAGGGTTAAAGGGGAACTTTACCCAGACATTGTTGTGCTCTCAGTGGGTGAAGGAGAATACAATGATCAATCTGTGAAAAAATTTGAGCAAAATTGAACAATCTGCGCCATAAAGAATCTTGCTGTGATAATAGTCAGAAAATCAGATGAACCGTAGAAACAATTTTGTAGTAAATTGCACAATTAATAATTAATAAATTATTTCAGTTAACACGAAGGGGGGTTAAAAATTGAGATGTATTAGACTACTGGCAGAGAATTGCACGACGTATGTCATAACACATTCTAAATTAGCCAATTTGCATTCAAAGTGACAGTCTTTGAAATATCCACAAATGCTGCGTTTATTTTCACATTCGACAGTCTTTTTCAGGGGCAGATATAGCATTTAAGGAAATTGAAAACAGGTATCATGAGATTATTAGGAGCCATTTTATAAAAATATGAAGTCGAATAGTTGATAGAAACAACAGAAAGTGGTTGATGGAGGATTGGGGGTTGAAAGAAATTATTGTGTGAATTCTTGCCGCTGACAATAAAAGAATGATAGCAAACACATCTGACGCTGTGCAGTTTTGACTGAATATAAATCATGTCACTTGGGATACCTACTTCTGGCTCAAAGCATCCGTGCAATGTACATTCTATTTTATCAGATTTTAGACAGAAAACTGAGGCCTGTTACATACTTCATTTTCAATATTAACTGCCAAGAATTATTAACACAATATGAACTATTTTTCGAAAAAATAAAGTCAAACACCATTTCAGGGGTTCTTTGTAATGCTATTCAAATCGTAACCAGCTTGTCATTGTTGTGTTCACACAATTTTATTCATAGCGAGCATATCTATTCTCCTTCGACCTACTTATATTTTTTTGTTTATAACAACGTGATGCTTCAGATGAAATAGATATCAATAGCAGTTGCATTAGCTCCCCCAAAATATTGCCAGATACTCAAAATGGTGTTCTTTATATTTTCGTTTGGCAGAACAGAAATCATATTCCGAACCACCTCACAAGGTCAATATCAACGGTATCACAAATTTATAACAAAGTACAAATTTTGACTGAAGAATTATATGGATAGTATATTGTGATATGCTTAATACATACATCTTTTATATTCAAATGAAAAAAAACAGATCTCTGTCTCCTCTTCTTTTTCAACAGTTTATTTATTCAATCTATTCACCCCCCTTGATCTGATGAATGATGTTGACTGAATTTAATTTGATTGAATTGAATTCATTTACATATCATTCGCATTTAAACATCAGACAAACTAATTATACCGGTACATGTAATAATAATATCATACGTGATGATAAAACACAAATTAAACTAAATGAGATATAGAAGGGCTGCGGCGTAAGCATTGCAGCTTGATATCCTTCAGGCCCCTAGGTGTAAAGATAATAAACATATCAAAATATCAAACTACATCTAAATGATACATAGAACATAAAAACAGAAAACAACAAATTGAACCCAGAGTATGGGAGGACTTACAAGGAAAGGAGAGAGAGAAAAGAAAGTGATGGCATGGTGTCCGTTTTTTAAACCGCTATTAATGTACCTGATGCATTTATTTGAATGGGACCATCACCCAGACAATAATGTGTGCTCATTGGATGAAGAAAATTACAATTGGGGAACCAGCCTTTGGAATTATCGTGCTCTCATTGAATGAAGAAAAATCAGATGAACAAACTTTGAAAATTTGAGCAAAATCGGACAACCCGTTCAAAAGTTATGAATTTTCAAAGTCACTGAGATTTGACGATCCCTATCGCTGATGGAGATCCGTGCGATCGGCAAATTCGATGGAATCTGTGACGTCATGTCGGACAACTTCTCATTCACTTTGTACATAGAATTTTTAAAAATGGATTCATGTAAAATTTAGAGTAAGATTGCAACATCATTTTTCTCAAAATACATGCAGAATCAATACAGAATTGCAATACCCCAATCGAAAATTGGCATTTTGTTGACTTTTCCGAAAAAGGGAGAAAATGTGAAAAATTGTATACAGAGTGAATGAGGAGTTGTCCGACATGACGTCACGGATTCCGTTGAATTTGCCGATCGCACGGATCCCCATGAGCGATAGGGATCGTCATATCTCTGTGACTTTGAAAAGTCATAACTTTTGAACGGATCGTCCGATTTTGCTCAAATTTTCACAGTTCGTTCATCTGATTTTTCTTCATTCAATGGGAGCACGATAATCCCAGGGGTGGATTTCCCTTTAATATGTTAAATTCTGAGCGAAATCCGAAAATCCATTCAAAAGTTGTGAATTTTCAAAGATTTGATTTAGACCCCTCATGGCCTCCATAAATTGGCAACATACAGGCACAAAATGGCTGCCAATATGGAGCACTCTCCATTCACTTTGTACACAGAATTTCACATTTTCTTCTGTTTCTATTAAAGTAGACAAAACTGTACTTTACTCTTCAAGTATGATGTGGACATTTTGATTCTGCATGCATTTTGGAATGAATGTTGTTGATTTATTGTCTACTTTTCGAGAAAAAGAGGAAAATGTGAAATTCTGTGTATAAAATGAATGGAGACTTCTCCATGTTAGCAGCCATTTTGTTGTTGTTGTTGTTGGAGTTTAGGAGCGTTTATCAATCCTACTGGATTATCTACTGGATTATTGTGCCTGTACGTAGCCAATTTAAGGAGGTGGATTGCTGGTTTTTGCTCAAATTTTCACAGTTTGATCATTCAACTTTTCTTCATCCACTGAGAGTGCATCAATGTCTATGTGAAGTTCCCCGTTAATGCATTCCATATCTAACCTGTTGTGGTTGTCAATTCAGCTGGACTACTGCGCGACTGATAGTTTCCTTCGTTACCCGACAAATTCACGACTCTGATCCGATAAGACGTGCCCGGTCTCAGCCCTCGAATTAAGTAGTCTGTTCCAACATTCACTACAATAGGGTAAAAGCCAGGGGAGGGAGGTGGCAAGACACTGATTTCATAGCCATCAGACCTAGCACCGTCCGGGATGGCCCAATTGACAGTAATAGATGCTAAACCAATGTTGACGTCCGTAACGTATGTGGGTGCCAAAGGTACTAGGAAAAAATAAAAAGAATTAGGCTTACTTAATGACAAAAGAAAATATATTACCTACATATGTAATCAATTCATGAGATAATTAATTTGGGATTCAGTATAACATTTTGAACAGGATCGTTGTAGTGAATAGGAAGGAAACAAAAATAAATCTGCTTAAATATCTCTGTATTAAGTCTACTTCGCCTTTTTTGCTTTATTATTGCTGATTAAAAATAAATCAAAACAGCATTAATACACAATTTAATTTTAAATTCTTAACAGTAAAACAAAGCAAAAAAGTCACTCTTCAATTCTGAGAAAAACCTGAGACAAGGGAATATGAGAATCACAACTGATGGGTAACAGAATTATAAGCCAACAAACTCTAGATAAAAACTAGATATAACAAACCCTAGATAAATAGGTAGGATTTTAAAATGCATAGAATCCAACTTCTAAAGATACTCACATGATCGTACAAATATAGATTTTGTTTGGATTGCAGGCCCATCGACGCTTGAAAGAAGTTCAATTGTTACTTCATACAACGTTGCAGGCTGGACATCAAAGGTCCTTGAGGTGGTCTGGTCTGTCGAAGCATACGTTGTAGGGTTCATCATACTGCCAGGTATCTCACGGATGTAATTGCGTAATGTATTTTGGTTCTGATTAAACCATCTCACTGTTATAGTTGCTGTACTGACCCCATTGATTATAGGCACTCCATTTTCGACTATAGACATGAAAGAAAATAATTATAATAATAGTAGGTCCATTTATATAGCGCAATCACTATATGCATATATTCTACTCCAATTGATACAAGGTACCATATAATTACCCTGGCAAGCCACTGAGACGTTAAAATATTCCAAGGAATAAATTCCTGCCAGGTACCCATTTCCGCCTGGTTTGAGTGCAGCAAATTTTGGATGAATTTCTTGTGAAAGGAAATAAACGCCATAGGTGGAATTGGATACAGCGACCCTCTAGTTAAAAAGCGAGACTAAGAACCACTACACTATGCTAATTAAAGAACAAGTATCTGTTTCATTAGAATTCATGTCCCTCCTGAGAGACTAGCTAAGGGTATTTAAATGAATGGATGTAGTATAGTGTTTTTTTTCCCATCCAAATTTTTTGTTACTACTTTCAATGCACTATAATCCTCAGATCATGTTCGATCAATAATTAAATTGTGAAATGAAAATCAATTCTGCTTAAAATTTAGTGTATTTATTTAGTCTATGCGAATGTATTTATGCAGGCAAGATATATGAGCAAAATTGCTGTTTTTGCCTCAATGTCCCGATAATATAATAAAATGACATACACAGCAATATATATATTCGAGATGCATTTCAATGTCAAATCATGTTCGATCAATGCTCAACTTATGCCACTGAGTGTCAATGTTGACTTAAAATCAATACAAAAAGAGTCTTTGCAAAAAAAAATTATGTTTTCCGTAAGATATCTAAAAAACAAGGGAAAATAAGAGCATGAGCTTTCCGTCCCAGCAGAATCTTAATCATAAGCAAAATGACAAGGAAATGAAGTGAAAACAGAATTATATCGAAAAAGCTAAACAAGGAAGGTGGACAGAAAAGAACAGGATATGAGGAGTAGCCAATCACATAGCAAGGAGGGAGGAATAAAGGAACTCCAATACTTGAACAAAAGATAGATGACCAGCTGGAGGAGAGTGTAAGACAAAACACAGAAGGGATTAGAGAAGAGTGAGAGTTAAAAGAAGAGTATACCCCCAAATAATAACTTTTTTACAGAAGCAGAAAATATGGTGAGTAAAACAAAAAAAAGTCTGAAGAAAATCAGATATATAATAAAAAAAGTTATGGATTCTTAAAGATTTGAAAAAAATTGGCAAATTAGTAGCCGATTTGATGACATTCTGGGTGGACAACTTACAAGAAGGTTCATTATAAATATGGTGCAAAATTCATTATTTTTACAAGAAGTTGCAAAGTTTGAATTCATGTAAACATGCAAATAGTGGATGTACATATCTATCAAAAAGATATGGTCCAAACATATTATATGTTCACGTATTGGCACGGATATGGTTATATTAAACGACGAGACGAGAGAAGCCTTGAAGGTGCGCATTAATGCCAATACTGTTTTGTTTTGTTTTGTTTTGTTTTGTTTTGTTTTCCCCTGAAGAAGAGGGCAGGTTGCCCCTGAAAATTTGGGACGTTTTAATAAAAACTATATTGGCATTAATGCACACCTTCAAGGCTTCTCTCGTCTCGTCTTTTAATATATCATAAAGATATGATATGGTTAAAGTTTTGAGGAAATCATATTTTTTGGGGAATAAGTAACATTTTATAACATTGATAAGAATGTTATAGATGGTCAGTTGGGCACCTGTGACGTCATCAGTTGCCAATTTGTCTAAATATTCAAACATTCATAAACCTCTTATTTGTTGTCCCATTTTCCTCAAACTTTTTTTCTTCTTCTATTCATCTATTTTTTCTTCTCCTGTTGAAGAAATATTATCTTTGGGTAGACTCTTCTTTTAAGAGGGGTGAAGGGAAGGTGAGGAAGCCATGTGAAAAACTATAAGTAAACTACTGTGGGGGAGAAGGAAGGAGGAAGAAACTAAAAATAAGTCAAATAGCATACCATTTGATGTTGATATTTGGCGAGCTACTGACAGACCTCTTGTTTCCATGTGTCCTGAATAAACTACCGCGTATGCCTCAATGGTGTACACTGTATTTGGTTGAAGGGACTCAATCACATAATACCCTGTATCGGGCTGGACAAACACGGTGCCATCTAGAGCCCCATTACTAGAGTAATCAATTTGGATAGCATCAACGACGCCGGCTGATGGTGTGATTTCAGTGACATTCAAAAAGTTGCTCCCACTAGACACAGAAAATTGGACATCATTTGGTCCTGCAATAATGGGAATAAAAAATGTAATGATTATTCTTGTTGCATATCATAGTTTTATTCCAATCATATTAAGATTTGTTAAGAATTTAATTTAGGGCCTCTTATTAATAATAATAATAATTGGAACTAATTGGGACTAATTGGGACTACCTAAACAGGCATTAATGGGGCAAAACACTTTAATTTGACCCCCCCTCCCCCCCCCGCACTCCTACAAATTTTGCGATCGCTCCGCCGTGCACAAACATTTAACAGCATGAGTTGCTGACTTTTTTCTTTCGAGTCTTGAAAAGGTTTTTTAAAAAACTGGGAATGTAATTAATTTGCTCCATCACTCTTTTGCCAATGTATTTCAGACCAAAAATGGCTCAAATAATGATATTGTGTACAAACTCCATGTAAATTGTTATAGAGAAAACCAATCTACTAAAAACAAGGAAATACATAATCGTTGTTTTTATTAGTACAGCTTTTTCTCATTTTCCCACAGTTAACCCCGTTTAACCTATTGACTACTGAATGCCGTAATACCCATAAACTTTGTGTAGGGATTCCTCGGTTCCAGTAGTCAAAGGGAATAAAGCCAATGTATAGTTGTGGTAAAGATTAAAGAAATGTGAATTTTGGGGATATTTACCATGACATATAGTTTCTATACACGTTTCAAGACCACAGCAAATTCTTTTAAAAATTTGAATTTGACCGTTAAATCATATTTAGCGCCCTCTCTTGGTTATAACAATATTTTGCTTTGTATCGGGCATATAAAAAAAATTATTTTCAAGATTTGATTAATGCATGATAAAAAGGAATACATAAAGAATAAATTCTGAAATTTTCTTCCAATTCTGTGCATGAGAAGTTGTCCTTTATCAAGAAAGAAATTATTGAATTAGCATCGGGGGATACGACGCTGCAGAGCTACCAACATTTAACAGCAACAATCAGGGAGATTGTGGAAGAAATCCAGTAGATGTCTATAAAATGCACACAACCTAATGGCATCAATGTTTCCATAATCCAGGAGATTGCTCAAAAACATGCATTTATTGTGGCCCATTTCCAGGAGTCTCCTGCGGAATCTAGGAGACTTGGCAGCCCTGACGCTGAAATATTTTGCACACTTTAGGTTACAACTTTTCCAAAACTTGTTAATATATCGCACAATCTTTTGTACAACATGTTCATGATATCATATTTCATTTTATATCGATTTGATGACAAAATTTGGCGATAAAAATATTTGCTTTTACCAAAACTGTACTTGGGCTTTAAGAATACTTACTGAGTAGGACATTTCTTGATCCATATAATCTTCCTTCACCACTAACAATAGCTCTGACTTCCACACTCACTAAGGTACCAGATGGATATGGTCCCAGAGAGATAGAGGTTGAAGTTGTTTGTCTCGGGCTATTTATACCATCAAGAATCTGATACCCGACTGGAGCCGGCAAGGGGTCAATGGTGACAGTGAAGTAATTCCCGAGAAGGTTTGATATTGATAATGGTGTGGTCACTGAGAACAAATAATAATAACGAACAACTTTTACATCACACTTACATCAAATCTTCATGAGAATTCCATAAGCACTCTACAATTGCAACATTATAACCCTTTAGCAGTGCAGCTATTAGGTGCATAAGCTTTTTGAAGGAATAATTCAATTCAATTTATTTCACATCTCTTTGAAAATAGATAAAATAATAAATTAAACGCACATTACCAATATGACAATGTCATGTGAATGTCATGTGATTATCATGTAAATAACATGTGATATCAGTATAATAACAGAAAAGGCTTGCTATTGATACTGGTGCTGTTACGGAAATTAAAGAAACAATTCAATCCACTTTATTTCACATCTCTATAAAAATACATATATTAATTAATTAAAAGCACATAAATATGACAAGGTCATGTGATTTTAATGTTAACCCTTTGAACCCGACTGGCCGGTTTTCGGGCCAGGCAAAATAACCCGAGCCACAAGCCATATGCACAGAAATCTGTGGTCATATGACTTCATTTTGTGTAATGTGACTTCTTGCATGACCCCATTTTGATCAGGTGATCAAACACTTCAAACTACAGGACTACTGCTTGCTTTTTCGTGATTTTTTAAAGAAAAAAGCTTAATAAATGTGGAGGGGTGGCAAAAAAACTTACACATCCGTGGTGGCTCTTTGTGCAATAATACTAGGAGATATTGGTGACTGTGAATACTGTCATAGTACTGATTTTGAGGACAAAACTAGAAATTGCGCGCTCGGCGAGTTGCGCAGCCGAGCACATGTATCCCCCGAATGAACAGCATTGCACTCTTGTGGGTTTTATTACTGTCAACTGAACCAGGTTGGTGGTGTATGTTGTTGTACCACTTTTTCTTTACATCATGGTTACCATAGCGACCAGGTCTCCGCCCCACACCAAAATCATTAGGCTTCATCCGCTTTCCTTCATACAGCTTCATACCAAACTTGAAAATGACTGGATAAGAACTCAGGCCTGTAGAGCGTTTACAAGGTAAACTATTGTTTACATCATGGTTACCATGGCAACCAGGACTCCACCTCACACCAAAATCAATAGGGTTCATCATCCATCCACCAGACACCTTCACACTGTAACATTCTTGAGTTCGGGGTTCTTAGGAGGTATTTCGTGACTTGGATATCAGACGGCTTGCACAAGTTTTAACATGAGAGGAAAGTATTTATTCAAGCGCCTGACTGCGCCCTCTAGCTGAATATACATTATATACATTACAGCCTGCCAGCTGTCTTAAATCACATCAACAGCATACTGTTACACACACCAAATTCGATAATAATCGGACAAGTACTCGGAACTGTAGAGCGTTCACAAGGTAATATTAACTATTTCTATTATATAATAATGATAATAATAATAGGGGTACTTTTAATGCGCCAGATTCCACATGAATAATGTGCTCAAGGCGCAGTTACCATGGCAACCAGGACTCCGACCCACACCAAAATCGATAGGGTTCATCCTCTATCCACCAGACACCTTCACACCAAATTCGAAAATAATAGGACAAGTACTCGGACCTGTAGAGCATTCACAAGATAATTAATTATTTCTTTAAAATCATTGTTACCATGGCAACCAGGACTCCGCCCCACAGCAAAATCGATAGACACTAGACATCCATTAGACACCTTCACACCAAATTTGAAAAAAAATCGGACAAGAACTCAGACTTGTAGAGCGTTCACAAGGTAATATTAACTATTTCTATTAAATCATGGTTACCATGGCAACCAGGACTTCAACCCACACCAAAATTAATTGGGATCATCCTCTATCCACCAGACACCTTCATACCAAATTGGAAAATGATCAGACAAGAACTCGGACCTGTAGACCGTTCACAAGGAAATCTCTGCGGCGGACGCGGCAGCGGCGGACGCGGCGCGACGGGGCTAAATCCATAATATACTCCGAACCAATGTTTGGGCGATACAATTAATACGGATGATGAGGTTGAAGCAGCTAATGCTGGTGGATTTAGCTAATAGCTGTTCCTAATCACCTCCAGCCCCTTTCAAGTGAGGGAGATCACTATCAGTATTTCAATGGAGCAAATTGTAATGGCCCAGATAGGTATAATCACAGGGAAGGCGCAGAAGAAAAGGTGAACCAAAAGAAACAAGCTTTCTTATTCATTTTATTTTGTCAGCACATTCTCGCTTAATATATAAACATTATTTTGTTCTGTACAGAATACACTTATAATAGTAGACAAATACAGAATTTACGGGATTGGAATTAAAAAAGAAATAGAATTCTTCAAATTTTTGGCATGAGTTAAAAATGAAAGAACAAATATTTCAGGGTATAGCTCATGAAATAAGAAAATAGTTCAGGGTTCAAAGGGTTAATAACATGCGATATCAGAAAAATACCCGAAAAGGCTTGTTACTGATCGTGCTATCACTGAAAAGAAATAAACAGTTAAAATTATTTCACATCTGTTTAAAAATACATAAAATAACTAGATGAATCCTCAACCGCGCGCAGTCGAAAAATATGCCTCTGCCATTGCACGATCAGAAATATTTGCCTGCTCAAAGAAACAAATACTGTTGACTGCATATCAATATTGTACACATTAAGTGCAAAGCTTGTTGTAAAAATAGATTGCTTTTGCATTTGTATTTTGTGATAGGGAGAGGGGAATTAAGGAATGGGTAGAGCATTGGAATCACATAGAAACTAAATCTATACGCATTCCTGAACTTATTGCAGTAACAAGCTATTTTGGGTGATTTTTACAAGGTCTTGGGCCCTGTGACCTTTGACCTTTGACCCATTGAACCCAAAATCTAATCAAGTCATCCTCACATGCTTATACATACTTAAGCCAAGTTTGGTCAAAATCTGTACTGCACTTCTGAACTTATTGTGGTAACAAGATATGTTTTTGGTGATTTTAACAAGTTTTTTGGCCCTGTGACCTTTGACCTTTGACCCACTGAACCCAAAATCTAGTCAGTTCATCCTCATATGCGTATGCATACTTGGGCCAAGTTTGGTCAAAATCTGAACTGCAGTTCTCAACTTATTGTGGTAACAAGCTATTTTTGGTGATTTTTAACAATTTTTTTGGCCCTGTGACCTTTGACCTTTGATCCAATTAACGCAAAATCTATTCAATGCAACCTCACATGCTTATACATACTTGAGCCAAGTTTGATCAAAATCTGTACTGCAGTTCTGAACTTATTGTGGTAACAAGCTATATTTTGTGATTTTTTACAATTTTTTGGCCCTGTGACCTTTGACCTTTGACCCACTGAACCCAAAATCTAATCAGTTCATCCTATATAGATAGTTAGATTAATCCTCGAGCGCATTCTCTGGTAGGAATCTAACCCACGATCTCCAGATGACGAGACAGGTGTCTTATAACTAGACCACCAAGAGCCGATGGTAGTGGCAGGCTCGATTTATGTTATAGCAGCAGGTATTGCGTAAATATCAATTGAATGAACAAAAAAATATGATACTGGAAGTGCTACAGTAGTGGTTTTGAACTTATTGCAGTAACAATCTAATTTGGGTGATTTTTTACAAGTTTTTTGGCCCCGTGACCTTTGATCTTTGACCCATTGTACCCCAAATCTCATCAGTTCATCCTCACACACTTATACATACTTGAGCCAAGTTTGCTCAAAATCTGTTTAGCAGTTCTGAACTTATTGCAGTAACAAGCTATTTTGGGTGATTTTTTACAAGTTTTTTTGCCCTGTGACCATTGAACTTTGATCCATTGAACCCCAAATCTAATCAGTTCATCCTCACATGCTCACATACATACCTGAGCCAAGTTTGATCAAAATCAAGCGGTTCTGAACTTATTGCGGTAACACGGTCCGGACGGATGGACGGACAATCCGAAAACATAATGCCTCCGGCACCACCTTATGGTGGCGGAGGTATAGTAAAAATGATAATAATATTAATAACTAGACATTTTAATTCGTCATTGGGACGAATTAGGTGGCCTGTCTTGGAGGATCATTTATTTGAGAAGAATTGCCTATCGTAATAGGCTAAGGAAAAATATATTTTAGTTTGTCGTCCGGATTTTCTCGAAAATGAGGAGGAGGTTTAAGTTTGTTATTTGACATTTGATATTTTTCAAAGATGGCCGATGAGAATTCTTCAGGCAACAACATATTTCAAGGACTAAGAATTTCGATCACGAATAAGGGATATATTGCAAAGATAAGACATTTCAAGTTTTCATCGGAAATCATTTCTCATAGAGATAAGGTGTTAAAAGGATGAAATAGATATGCCTTTATATATCGTTGAATTACACTATGTTAACATTGTTAGACTGAAAATGAGTGAGCATTTATTTCGTAGAAAATTGTGTCAGCTATAACATATCAAAATCTGGGCACAAGATCACCAATATTGACGATGTAATCGATGAATTCCCATAATTTATAATGTTATTTTGGAAAATTAAGACAACAAGTATTGTAATCGTATTTGTCATCAAATTTCCAACATTTTGTGTACCAATATGCCATACTTTTACTGACGCATTATATTAGTGACCTTTGACCTTAAAAAAATAGATTGCAAAATATTTATTTAAACAAACGCGACGTCAACTTCCCTTTTTCTTGATGAATATAATACATACAATGAGTAAAAAAAAAATTAGAGAAGAAACAAAAAGTTGAAAGAAAAATGTCAGAGGCGGGACTCAAACCCGGGGCCTCTAGGTTGGAAGGTAATCGCCTTACCGATTGAGCAGGGATATTCCCCATTCATAATACACATAAATTGAAAATCGGATCTGTATAACCCTTTTTGGCCCTAAAAATTAACTATGAAGACGACATAATTATTAAAAAACCGAACCCATATGGCAAGTGAATTTATCAGACAACAGCATATTTCAAGGAGGAAGAATTTCGAGCAAGAATAAGGGAGATTTTGCAAAAATAAGACACGGGTGCAGAATCAAGATTTCATCAGAAATCATTTCCCATAGAGATTACGTGTAAAACGCGTGAAACTGACATGCCTATATATATTGAAGAAATAAGTCATGTTACCATTGTCAAAATGAAAAACCGTGGAAACTGATTTTGTGCACAATTGCCTCAGCAACAACATATCAAAAGCTGGGAGCAAAATGACCAACATTGACGGAGTTATGGATGAATTTGCATAAATTTCATGACGCCATGTAAAAAAAAATGAAATTTTGGGTTTAGGCGCCATTTTGATGACGTCACAACGTTTATGAAAGGTATACAGCACATGAAATAATGTCTACAGCTCATACTTTATACGTTCATGAAAAAAAAATCGGGGGTCAACAGACTCGTTTACGAGATACATAGTCTTTCTTCAAGACATGTTTTTGACCATATTTGGGAACACGCGCGCACGGAATACTTTGGGAGATGATAATTTCCTTAATAATGGTCGTAGAAAGTTGATCAAGGTATCATTTTGTTCAGAATTTCATGCTCTATTTGACTTCCTCAACAAAAATGGCGAATTTAGACATTTTCATGGTGAAACGCACAATGACGCGCGCGTATCCGTCCGCGCGCGCAAATTTTTGAAAGGCTTAAAATGACCTGAAACGTATGGAAACTTAATTGTAGATGATTTGGAGCATTTTTAAATTTTAACGGACGTGTACACGCACGTAATGACCTTTGGATGAACTTTGATGACATGACCCGATGACCCTTGACCTGAAGTTTATATGATGTAAATATGAATGATTATTGATGATTATTTAGGAAGATATGGATGATCATGTGATTTTAGAAAATAGCGTGTACATGACGTCACGATCGATCGATCGATGACGCCATGACATTGGCCTTGTTGGAAAAATTAGTTTTTAATGACCCTGATATATGACTAAAATCTAAAGAATTTAGACTGAAGGACTTTGGAGATATTCTGGCCACAAAAAAGGTGTGTATAAAATTAAAGAAAGAAAGAAAGAAAGAAACATAGAAAATTACAATAGGTGAGCTGTCAAATATGACAGACCACCTAATAATGATATATGCGACTTATATAGCATACGTTTCCACTCTACTGAGTGATCAAGGCTCTTTGCATTATGATAACCATGGCTTAAAATGAAATTAAATCAATTTTAAGGATTAATAAATAACTTACAAGAGAGAACAGTTGTTGAAGCTGGCATGCTTTCTTCTTCATACTCTCCATCCCTCGCCAAAGCAGATACTGCGACACTGTACGTTGTAGATTCCATGAGAATGTTATCAAAGGTGAAGGCTGGTTCTAAATCTGAAGAGATGATTATTGACGCCTCTGCTTCCTGACTACCATCGGGAGTAAGCTGGAGTCTGTAATGGGTGACGTCTCCACCAACTGGTTGCCAGGATACCAAGATTTGAGGGGCGTATAGGGAGGCCTCTGCAACAGGTGCATTGGGTGTGTTGGGAACTGGAAGATAATCACAAAACAATTAATAAATCCATGAACGTAAAAATTAATTTCATTTTCTTATTCTTCTTCTTCTTCTCTCTTTCTTCGTTGAACTCCTCCATTTGCTGAATAATTGCAGAAATGTCGGCAGTTTCGATCGGTTATGTGTAATAATGTAATTTACAGTGTGCAGTGCTCTAGTCTACAATCTGCTTTTTGTACAATATCCTTGATATGACTCACCAGATATTGTATAGCGGAAACATGTTGCGGGTTTAATTTTCATACTTTTTGCATTGAAATGGGTGACGGCGAATTTAAGACCCACGAAAATAATCCTTAACCCTATTCCAACTGGGGGGGGGGTCAATTTGACTCCCCCTCGACAAATTTCGCGATCACGCCGCCGCGCAAAATTTTTTCACCACAAGATTCGCTGACTATTTTCTTTCAAGTCTTGCGCAACTTTTAAGACTGTTGTTGCGAAAATCGGGCGCATGGTTATGTCGCCGTGACACTTTTTGTACATGCATGTCAGACCGAAAATTGCTCAAAAACGTGATTTTGTGTGCAAAGTCAATGTAAATTGGGATTTCAGTCAGAATCCATAAAGATGTAGTTATCTTTTGCTTTATGGGCAGAAACTAATTTATTTCAGCACAAAAATGCTTCATAAATGTTCTGCAATAAATTTCATCAAAAAAACAATAGAAAACAAAAGGTCGAAAAAACAAGGAAATACAGAAGAAATTCATATAACAATAAAAAACATAAGAAATACATTGTCATACCAAATTCTTTTTCAAATTGTGTCATGAGGGATATTATGAAGAATATTCACAATAGAAATGAGCCTTCCAGGTGCTTTATTGAGGGAAATAGAGCACAAAGTGTGATTTCATGCATAAATTTGCATAATTAATTATTTAAAAATAGAAATTAGAAATTTTGGGAAAATCAAACCATACAGTCTTGTAGTTAACAATTTGCTCTATCCGTGTGCAATATTTCGCGGCGATTGCGTGATCCACGACCGAGATCTTAAGGGGGGTCAAATTGACCCCCCCAGTATAAACTTGGTCTCAAAAAGCCCAGTTAAAATAGGGTTAAGAATTTGTATGAAAAGTTATTGTATTGAGTTTTGAACTGGCACAATATCGATTTCAATATTTCAATCGCATATAAATTCGAATTTCTAATCATAATCTCCATTGTATAATGTGATTATACAGTCATTCTTTATACTTTTTGACATTTAAAAGCTTGTGCTTGTACACTGTAGCAGCAATCACTTTCTGTTTTTTTAAAAGTCCGTTACTTTTTTTCATGGATTGTATCCGCGAATTCAATACCCCCGAAACTGATCATGGACTAACCAACAGCAAAAGATTAACACTGCGAAATTCTCCGGCTGTACAGTAAAAGATTATACATTAGTATCAGAGATACCACCCATTCTGGACTATGCATTAGGTCAAAATTCAAGTGTGAAACAGCTGAAAAAGTTGAAAGCAAGCAGGACAACAATGACCATACTCTCAGTAAATCACTTATGATAGAAGCTTTGAACTGATATAAAAAAATACACCCAATGCAGAATCCGGAATGTACAGCATCCCTGAATTTATCAGAATCATTTTTTGAGTAACAATATCCACAAACCCTAACAGCACAGTGCAATATCCACATAGTGACTGCGCTAAATAAATTATCTCATTATTATCATTCTTTTAACCAACTTACATGTCTGAACAAGCATGTTGTTTGTGATCGGGCTCTCGTCTGGCTCAGTTACCACCAGCTCCACATCATACACCCTACCAGGCACGAGACCGGTGAACTCAAACCGTCCGGTGGAAGCAACATCACTACCTTCAGCTGCACCCCCAGCTCTGGGCGTGACTGTTGCTATGGCAGTGCGTGAACTGCTGGGCGGATACTTGATGGTGACTGTATCGCTGGTCTTAGAGAAGACGTAGAAGAGAGCATTGCCACTACTCTCTGAAAAAAAGTAAGAATTAAGTCTTGTTTAACCGAGGAAGCCTCTTCTATTTTAATAATAATAATAATAANGAGATTGGTTATGACCTTGGGATTTTTGAGATATAGTTGTCCAAAATATTGGGAATAAAAATAAGAAAGAAAGAAAAATAAGAAAATTCGTAGAAACATAATAGGTGATCTGTCGATTTGCGACAGACCACCTAATAATAACTAGACATTTAATTCGTCTTGAGGACAAATTAGGTGGTCTGTCGTTAAATCCTTTGATAATGGGTCATTTTTAGATGACTTGTAAGAATGTTATGTGTAACGTTTAAAAATAACTTGAAACGTATGCCGTGAATGCGAATGATTTCAGTTTTGGAACGTTTGATTCATAATAGGATTTAAGAGAATGGTGTCTAGATTATTACACGGTAATGACATGACCTTGAGCTAGATGTGGGATTGTGAATTTATCAGGCAACAACATAGTTCAAACACAAAGAATTGCTAGAAAGAATAAGGGAGATTTTACAAAAGTAAAAAATGGTGCAGAAGCAAGTTTTCATCAGAAATTGTTTCTCAAAAGATTACTTGTAAAGAAGGTAGAAATTGATATGGTTTTGTAGATCGTAAAATTTCACCATGTTAAAGGAGGACTCCAGACCCAAAAATTCTTGCTTTGATTCAAAGCGCAAAAGCAGACAAACAGATGAAAAAAGGTTTGAGCGAAAACGGACAACAAATAAGAAAGTTATGAATATTTGAAAAATATCTTAAGATTTTCAAAATAGTTATATTTTTGGCCAATTTGTAACTATAGATCACGTGACATGACGTGTTGATGACGTAGGTTCGTCACTTTTCTAGAGTGAGTGTATTATTTCTTCTTTTTTTTAATGTTCTGTTTAAAAGCCATTGGGCGCAAAAATAGTTATTTTTCTCGACGAATTCATCTCTGAGAATATATATTCTGGATTATACCTTCTGAAATACTGTTTACGAAGAAAAGATAACAGAATTATATAAATAAATATGATTTTAATAAACAATGAGTTTAATAATATGTATTTTGTGCTATAGTTACGCTTGCACGAAAGCAAACTAATGTTTACTACTGTAAATTATGGTAAAGGAATGCTCTATTGATTTACAATGACCAAAATGATACAAAAAAGAAAATATGATTTGAAAAACAATAACATACATGATAAATTGTACGACAACAATATGATATAAAAGAAAATTATTATTGACAAATTAATTTTTCATATGTATGCAATCAATTTATAGCAACATTGAAATCGATAAAACAAAATACATCATTGAATTAGTGTTTAAAATATTCATATTCTCTTAATTAGAGCAATTCTTTATATGAATAAATCTTCTCGTTATTGATTGATTATCAAAATCATATTCATTCAATAATTCATAATTTCATTTTTCAAATAAAATTTATTTTTAATATACTCATTTCTTGAACATAATTGCTTAATATGTATTGAACATTATTCATCAACTAAATTTTCTCTAAAGATTAAAAAGACATATTAAAAAGCAATTATATATAATAATCCCATCGGTAGAGAAGTGACGCACCTACGTAATCACTATTTGATGTCACGTGATGCAAAGTGGCCAACTTGCTATTGGCCACTTAATAGTCTTTTCTATTATCATTGCATCCGATATTCCTTAACCCATCCACACTGTCTGTCCATCCCTATACACATTATCTCTTTTACAACTACAATAAACAACGACAATACACATTATCGTATAATGGGGGATATAGACTTGCGCCACGGCTAGAAATCGGAAAGAACGGGAGCAAGCGCTGAGCGGGTAGACACGTTATTGTTTTGTTACTACATGTTTAATTACAGTGATTCAATATTCACTGTTCAATGACCATCTACGCCACATGCCAGATACATATTGCTTCCGTCGCCTCCTATTTCTGAACAAGAATGTACATCAAATATTGTTTGTCAACTTTTTGCATACCGATATTTTAAGCGTTCTTGCCCAAAGGACATTTTTAACTGCTTAATTTTTTCTTGCCTCCATGATCGGAAAAATAATTTTAAACATTTGCAAGCCAGTGTTTCCATTAAGCATAAACCAATATGAATTCATTTGCTTGAAAATTGTGAAACAGCCCCGTAAAAATTATTGATTTTGACATTGATAATAATAATACATTAGATTATAGAGCACCATTATCCATTTTTCTAAAATGCTCAAAGCGCTTGAATGAGCTATGAACTATAGGGAACATACAAGATTTACAAAGATTGAAACGAAGAAATGGATGAATGTCTGTCTTCAGAAGGCGGTGTCAAGCAGATAAGTTTTTAGTTAATTCTCGGCAATATATATCTCATGCCTGGTGATCATTATTCTCAACAAGAAAAATACGGCAAACCGCTTTGAATTCAACATTACTCTCCCATTCCTTTTTTCGTTTCGACACATTACTTTAACTATTGTTACAACTTTGATCATCATTAATAATATCATCGTCGGGTGAACATTTTAGGTATGGCGGAGAATGAAAAGGCTCCACGTTTCCGCCCGATTACAGGAATGCCTTCTAGGCATTTGAAATATTTTTAAACCCCTTCAAAAATTTGTACCTTTCTTATTTATTGCCCGATTTTGCTCAAACTTTTTTTATATGTTCGTCTAAATTTGGCGCTTTTAATCAAAGCAAGTTATATTTGGCGTGGAGTAACCGCTTAAAGTTATCACACTGAAAGATACTGAGATTTAATTTGTAGAGAATTGTATCAGCTACAAGATATCAAAGTTTCGGCACATGACAACCAATATTGACTTAGTAATAGACAAATTTGCATTAAATTGTTAAAAATATGAAATTCTGAGTTTAGGCGCCATTTTGATGATGACAAAATTTTTATGAAGGGTCAATGGCGCAATCACAAGTGATAGCTAACATGTGTGGGCGAAGATTAGAAATTGTGTGTAAAAAGGGAAAAATTGACATGCCCATATATATTGTTAAAATACACTGGGTTAACGTTGTCAGACTGACAAATAATGAGCATTTATTTCATAGGATATTTCGTCTGCTGCAACATATCAAAATCTGGGCGGGAGATCACCAATATTGACAATGTAATTGAGAAATTTCCATAAATGTGTAACGCCATTTTGAAAAATTATAACGGACAAAAATTATTACCATGTTTGTCATCAAAATTCCAACATGTTGAGTACCAATAATGTCATACTTTTACTGACGCATTATATCAGTTACCTTTGACCTTTACAAAAGAATGGTAAGATATCTATTTAAACAATGCGACATCAACCTTCTTTTTTTTGGTAATGATTAATACCATGACTACAACAATTAGAGAAAAAAAAAGTTGAAAACAAAATCACATCGGGAATCGAACCCAGGACTTCACGGCTGGGAGGTAAACGCCTTACCCATTGAGCTATGGAATTTGCCTTCAACAAACATTGTAAATTAAATATATGTCCGTAATCCCAACCGCATGGCTCCATAACTACTTATGGTGTTCTCAAAAAAGAAAAATTGTGGGGGAAAAATTGCAAATAATACACGTCAGGTATAGCGGACGGTTTTCATCGAAATGTATGCTGGACAGGCGTAGGTAAAATGACGTAATCGGGTATTTCTGGGCTGGGTTATTTAGATGAAGTTAGTCTTTGTTCAAGGCACGCATATTTTCGACCATGCGTGCAGAAAAGTTTGAGGGGCTGTAATTTCCTTATTATTGGTCGTAAGAAGTTGAAAGTGGTATCAAACTGCGCAGAATTTAATGTTCTATGAGATGGCGTAAATAAAATTGGTGATTAAAGGCTGCGTAATGGAGAAATGCGCAATGACGCGCGCGCGCAAATTTTTGAAATGCTGGAAATTGTCTAAAACGTATGGAGACTTGATACTAGGTCATTTAGAGCATTTTGAAATTTCAACGCGGGCGTACGCGCACACATTCCAAGGTACAAACTTATTTTGATGATGGCATCTGATGACCCTTGACCTGAAGTTTATGTTATGTAACTTTTGTAACTTTTTGACTGTTATTTATGAAGTTATTGTTGATACTGTAAATTTACAAAATGGCGTCTAGATGACGTCATCATTGACCATTCGCATAGACAACGGTACCATTAACGTGTCCTTGATAGACCCGATCGATGACTGAAATTTCATTGGTTATGAGCTTGTCATTTTTCAGATATTGTTGACCAAACTTTTGGGAATAAAAAT